>NIPM01002200.1:0-11580 GCA_002738285.1 Holacanthella duospinosa | reverse complement strand
AAGAGCCTAGACTCAGACTCTTTGAAACTGCAGAGCCTAAGAGCCGCGACTCATGAGTCTTTGGGTATAGACTGTTTCTATTATACAATAAGCTCATGAGTCGACTCTTTTCAGAAAGAGTCGACTCAGAGCTAATAGGTGTTAGATTTAAACTCAGAATCGTGGACAATTAAAATAAAAATTGGGCAGAGTAACGGCCTTTTTGACAAACTTTATTAAGTTGAAAAATGAGATTTATATAGGTTTTAGAATTGACCCTTCTAAGGCCACAGAAGTATTTTAAACATACATTCTAGTTACTAGGTCGTATGACTCAGAGTAATAAGGAAGATTTTAAGTCCTAACTAGTTTGAACCAGTTTTGAACACAAGCATTCTAAAGAAAGAACAAGAAAATAACTTTTCTGAAAACTTGAGATTACAAGTATGAGTGTACATAATTCTAATTTCTAATATTATCTAAATATTCTTCCAACAATAGGCACATGAGGAAGCATTTTCTAATCTTTCAAGTGTGGCAAAAGACTTTTTGGCAGTTTCAGGGACTGACATCCCTGTTGAACGTTTGTTTTCTACAGGATCGCAATTATTATGCAGTCCTCAACGACGCAATATAAAAGCGGATACCACTCGAAAATGTCTTTGCTTAAAAGGTTGGCTCCAACTAAAAAATCAAGCCGAAATTCGTAACTGGGTGGCTGACACAGTTGCTTAAAAAATGTTCGGGAATTAATTTTGATTCAACTGGTTACATTGGTAATANCAAGCTAAAAAATCAAACCGAAATGAAACAAAACAAAACCGAAAAAAATCAAACTGGGTGGCTGACACAGTTGCTTAAAAAATGTTCGGGAATTAATTTTGATTCAACTGGTTACATTGGTAATATTCTTACTCAAATTCACCTAGTTATAAATTAGCCAGAGATTACTTAGATAATAAAGTATTAAACTAAGAATCAAAAAAATTTGCAGTTCTGAGCCGACTCATGAGTCGACTCTTTAGGCTCATGAATCGCGGCTCACGACTCATCACCAAAAGAGTCGAAAGAGCTGAGTCGACTCTCTGAAATCAAAAGAGCCTGATTAGGCTCGGCTCAGCCTCTTTTGTAAAAAAAGAGCCGAGAGCCGCGACTCATGAGCCGTACAGCTCAGACTCTTTTCATTTTGTGAGCTTTGGAGAACTCTAGTGAAGATGAAGAGAATGTTGACTGTAGGTTAAAGACTTCAATAGAAACCAAAAGACGAATACTGTGTCCATGAACCTCATCCTGGTTGGAAACTTTTCACATTTAATTCCAATGGATGCTCAGCACTATCATCAATGCGCTAATTCCAAATTAAAAAAAAATTGAAAATCAGAGTACTTTGCTGGATAAGCTCAAGAAAATTCAGTCATATATTCTCGAAAGGTTTGAAGAATCTCGTGCTGCTTTCAAATCGAATAAATTTGGAGCTTACGATGTTGAGGGATTCAGAAGTTTGCTAACTAGTAGCCCTTGATGTGTTCAAGGTTAGTGCCACTTGGGCTCAGTGTCTTAAACATTCTAGCCGAATCTGCCTAAAGAAAGTCATTCATCTTGTCAACAAAAGGGAGGTTAATCACTTTGATGACATATCACGTCGTGGCGAAAAATTTAGGGAGGTGACAAGGAAGCAAATTCCCGTCTACCTTCCGTATACCATCATCAACACTAACCAATGTGAATTTACCTTTGAACTTGTGTGTAACCGTACCCCGTAACATGTAGGTGAGCAGAAAGTTTTTGGCTTCTCAGAATCTCCAAAAATCTTGTTATGCACTCATAATTAGTGGTGAGTACGTGTGCAGGCAGCCTGAAAATCCTGTGCCTGTGCCTGCAGGCGTGGGCCAGACGGGCAGTCAATAATAGAGAAAGTAAAAGGCATGGGCCAGGCGAGCGAATTATGCCATGGGCACAGGCCAAGCAGGCATATCTTTTTTTTTGCACAGGCGCCTGTTGACGCCTGTGTAAAGTTTACACAATGTGTGGTCCGATGCATTTTTCTGAACCAAATTTTTTCCATAATTTTCATTTTGTCTCACCACTGCACTACAGTTGTAGTGGAAATACTGATACTGNAAATTTTTTCCATAATTTTCATTTTGTCTCACCACTGCACTACAGTTGTAGTGGAAATACTGATACTGTAGTGGGAAGTTGTAGTGGAAATACTGTAGGGGGCAAGACATATATGAAGTCATACAGGCACAGGCACGACCGGGCGTACTTTCTGTGAACCACAGGCCAGGCGGGCATGACACATATAAAGTCATACAGGCACAGGCACAGGCGGGCGTACTTTCTCACAGGCACAGGCCAGGCGGGCATGACACATATGAAGTCTTGCAGGCACAGGCACAGGCGGGCATACTTTCTCACAGGCACAGGCCAGGCGGGCATTAGAAAACCTTGCAGGCGCTCACTTCTAATATGAAGTCATACAGGCACAGGCAAGACCGGGCGTACTTTCTGTGAGGCACAGGCCAGGCGGGCATGACATATATGAAGTCATACAGGCACAGGCACAGGCGGGCGTACTTTCTCACAGGCACAGGCTAGGCGGGCATGACACATGAAGTTTTGCAGGCACAGGCACAGGCGGGCATACTTTCTCACAGGCACAGGCCAGCCGGGCATTAGAAAACCTTGCAGGCGCTCACCTATAACTCATACATAATCATCGGAGGAGGATCCTTTGTCGCGAATCTACTATGGTGCAAAATGAAATTAGATGGGAAGCTAGGCTCAAAGGTGGTAAGTGGGCTTTGGAAATTTGCTGCTCCAAACGTCACTATTACTTGTAGTCGTACTGGGAAACTATCCAAGTCGCTTGTGATTTGGTTCAACTCGGAAATCATCCGAGTTGAACCAAAAATCCCGAAGGAAATGAAGGAAAGCTTTCTTTACCTAATCGATTCTTGGACTGGACATACTGACCAAGAAATATATGACGCCCTATTTGGAAAGCCAGCAGCCGAAGTGCTAATATTCCAGAAAAGAACACTCCATTTTGTCAGCCACTTCATACAACTAGGGATTGCAATTGAAGACCGTCCCCGATCAGGGAATCGGGGATTTTGGGGAAATAGATTCCCTGGAAACGTCGGGGATTCCCGATCGGGGAAAATAACATCAACATAATACAATTAAGTTGTGTTTCTTCTTTTTGTTATTTGTTTATTATTTTTTTTTTCACAAAAGTTTCTTGTGAATGGTGAAATGCAAAATTAAGAAAACAAAAATTGTGGGACCGTCGGGGAAAACGGGGTTATCCCCATCCCCGTTGTCGGGGCAATTTCCCCGCCAATTGCAATCCCTACATACAACTTTTCACCACCAGTTTAAAGATTTGCCGCGAAAAATAGTTAATCATTGCGACGTTGTGGTAGAGCCATTCGGAATACAACCAAAAGACAAGAATACTGTTGGATACGACCTCTAAAGTTGAATTTTTGATTTTCCCACTCTAAGTTTTAAACTAAAAAGTATTAGAAAAAGGGTGTGTTAAAGAGTGTGTGATTTCTCGTGAGAATGAGCAACGTGGTTTATGTTTTCACTCTTTTTAAAATCAACTAAAATAAAACAATTAATTCTCTCGCTGCTCAGAAGTAGCAAAAGGTACAGTGTACCAATCGTTCTGCAAGTAAGTTGTCTTAAAAGGTTAAAATAAACGAGCCTTTTAACTTTACTTAAGGACTTATTTTACCTCTTCTTGCAAACACATTTAATACAAAATCTTGAGATAGGCTAGAAATTTGGATTCAAAAAAATTGTATGGTGTTATTGCTGCATCCTTCAACACAACCGCGTGGTTTTAGGTAACTGGTTATCGCTCAAAGGAAATGCCAGACGAGTTTAGTGGATTGATCCAGTGGCTTGCGGAATATATCTCTTACTGTCAATCAATACAAAATCTTGAGATAGGCTAGAAATTTGGATTAAGTTAATTAGGTTATACTACTGACGGCGTGTATTGCAGTAACTGCACTGACCAAAAATTTATCGAATGCAATCAATGCAGAAATGCTCTGTTTTTCCTGCTATTTCTTCGTTACATACAATTGATTTTGAGTGGTGATTTATATAAGATTTCAAAAATTCAAACATTAATTCAATGGTTTGCCAATAGTATCCTTATTTCAGGCATTATTATAATGTAACAAACGCACTTATGAATAAAGTAAAAACTTAACTTGAAACTTATTGTTCTAAGAGGAGACATTGTTTTGCATTCAAGTTCTTGAATTATTAAATTATTCTATTATAGTCATAAACATTATTGTGTGTTTCGCTTATTTGATGGAGATAAGTCATTGAGAGTAGTAAGAAGTAGGAAAAGGTAATTTCTCAAAAGGGCTTTAACTGGAATTCTACTTGGTACTATTAATCATAATCTCAGCGAATATATCACTTCCCCAAATCCAGATTCTTACTCCAAGCAGTGAAACTACTTGAACTTCATTGCTAACTTTTCAATCCCAGTGTGTTTCAAATTTTTTCTACTTTTGGACCTGCACCACGCCCCCGCAAGGACCCACTTGAACCATATACACACATTTACCTTTAGCGTTGACTAGTGTCAATTGAAAAAACCATGATTGATTTTAATTGTGAATGTCATTATTCATTTATTTATTTATTTTTAGTTTGATGTGAAGAGTGACCTTGACGGTTTTTGTATGCTTATACAGTATGTTCCACATTAAAGTTTACTGTGCTTTCTTCGCCTTTCCCTAAAAATGACAAAGGTGACTTAATGCGCGCGTTGAATCAAAAGGTGGAGTGAACTTAGCCAACATGAATCAAATCGACAACAGCTGAAAAATAAAGGGAACGGATTGAGCAATCAGTATTTATTTGATTTAATCACTATGTAAAAATTTAATTGATTGATCCATAGTGATAAGACAAGTGACGAGAATTTGGATTAACCTAATAACTTAATAAGACCTTTAAAATAATTCACCGAAGGTTTGTTTTCATAAATTTTTGATTATGGAATTAATTTGTTCTGGACACTGAAAATTGGTTTATTCATAAAATTCCTTATATTCACAACTCAACACTGCATTTTATATATCACTGTCATTGGGTAAGAATAAGTTTACGTAAGATTACAAGTTTTTTATAAATTGGTGCTGAGTTGCATTCATTTTAATTCAGGTTACAAACTTTATTCTTACCCAAGGACAGTGATGGTCCATCACGTCAACATAACCTGCAGTGGTGAGTTCTGAATAAAAAATTACATTAATAACCTAATCTTCAGAGTCCAAAATAAATTAAATTCAGTATCAGAAACTTATAAAAATGAACCTTTGGTGAGTAATTTTTCAAGATTTTATTAAATTTTGAGGTTAATCCAACTCCTGGTCAACTGACTTATCACTATGGATCAATCAATTAAATTTTGAAATAGTGATTAAATAAAATAAATACTGATTGCCCAATCCACTCCCTTAATTTCTAAACTGTTTACGATTTGATGCATGTTGGCTAAGTTCACACCACCTTCTGTTTCAACGCGTGCATTAAGTCACCTTTGTCATTTTTGAGGAAAGTCGAAGAAAGCACAGTAAACTTTAATGTGGAACATACTGTACTCCCCGTTCGTTTTCCAAATTTTTTTTTGCAATTGGTTGATTAGTTACTCACTGTTTGTTATTTCACTTTTCTTCTACGGTGGATGCTAGTTTATGCGATTTGGCACTAATCCTATATTTCTATTCAAAATTTGGCTTGGTAATGAAGTGGAACTAATATTACTAACCACGTGTTTTTTTCCACTTCTTCTCATCCATATTTTAGCTTATTAGAGGTAGCGTACTTGGCTTATCTTTAAAGCAATGTTAGATTCCACTTCTCTGCGTTATGTTCGAGATTGTAACTTTTAAAGTCATATTCTCCTTATGACTTTAGAAGCGTATGTCGGTTACGGGATTTTCTTCTACTGTGATTTTACTGCTTTCTCGTACGCTGTGTGAATCTAATGAGATGAATGACTGCTATATTGCAAACTTTCAGTATTAATCACTAAACCCTGGTGGTTATGCCTAGCCTTGTAAGGGTCAAGCAAAATGGTTGTTCGCGATGCCTGGTAAGTTGTTCTGTCTGAGGTCAATGAATGGAGGGTGGTTTAGTTATTTGTTGTACCTTTATTCACTAACTGACGCAGAGTGACAATGATTCTAAGCTTGTCAAGGTTGATATAGGAAAAAGAATAGCCTAGAAAAATGCTTTAAAAATAAACCACAATAAGTAGCGACGCCGTGGCGGTATGATACAATCAAAATGTAAAATTTAACAGTGCCTTGAACCGACCATATCTTAAAATAACTAATTTACATTGTGTAGTTTATCTGATTTACATAATACCGAGAAATAAGGAGTCAATTTAACTGATGACTTTGTCATAAAATAATACACGATTATAAACCTAATTACCATACTGAAGGGACTGAACATTCCCACCACCTTGACAGGAAAAAAAAAAAAAAAAAAAAAAAACTTTTGTCTGAACAAACTTATGAAATGATTCCTTAAAGGAGGTGTTTTTGATCCATGGGAAGAAGGCAGAGTTTGGCGATAGGTCGCTTTAATTGTCCACCTTGTGTTTTGAGAGTCACGACACGCGGAATTTGGTCAACTCCTGGGTGAAGTTGTAGAACTCGTCCCAATTTCCAATACAGTGGTGGACGATTGTCGTCCTTTACAATCACAAGGTCACCGACTGCAATATTTTTGCCGCCTGTCATCCATTTCGGTCTCTGCTGAAGACGAGTAAGATACTCTTTAGACCACCGTTTCCAAAAAGACTGAGCCAATTGTTGCAAAAGCTGCCATCTATTCAGACGATTGATAGGAACTGCTTCTAAACCTGGCTCTGGAATGGCATTGAGTGCGGTTCCAATGAGGAAGTGTCCTGGGGTGAGCGCTGCTAAGTCATCTGGACTTGAAGATTCAGGAGTGAGAGGTCTTGAGTTTAAGATTGCTTCAATCTGAGTAACCGTTGTCATAAGTTCTTCATAGGTGAAGCGTTGTAGTCCCATAATTCGTCTCAGGTGATATTTCATTGAATTTACCCCGGCTTCCCAAAGTCCCCCAAAGTGTGGTGCACTAGGTGGGTTGAAATGCCACCGTATCCCTAACTTGCTCACTTCCATACCAACGGTCTGATTATGTACACTGGAATAAAAAAGAGTTAGTTGTTTGTTAAGCCCATGATTAGCACCAACGAAGTTGGTGCCACAGTCACTGTAGATATCACTAGGTCGACCACGTCTTGACACAAACCGTCTCAAANTAGGTCGACCACGTCTTGACACAAACCGTCTCAACGCTGCTAGAAATGCATCCGTGGAAAGACTACTAACAACTTCAAGGTGAATGGCACGAGTGGCTGTACATATGAGTACTGCGATATATCCCTTGATTGTAGTATTGCTTCTTTTTTGTATTGGTTTCAGAAGAAAGGGTCCTGCATAATCAATTCCGACCTTGCTGAAGGGTCGGGTTTGACTAACTCTACATGTGGGAAGGTCGGCCATGATTGCCTTGAGCGTAGTAGCCTTATGTCTTGCACATACTACACATTTTCTTACGTAGTAACGAACTGCGTCCTTTCCTTTAAGAATCCAATATCTTCTTAGCAGTGTAGAAAGAAGTAATTGGGGACCAGCATGAAAATTGGCGAGGTGTTCTGACTGAATGAGTAACTGAGTTAGTTGACCATAGTAGGGTAGCAGAATCGGATTTCTTTGATCAGGTGTTAGCGACGAATTTCTCAATCTTCCTCCGACTCTGATTACTTGATTTGAATCAAGAAATGGGGACAATTGGTACAACTTGCTATCTCGATGAACAGGTACGTCTTTTTTTAAACATTTCAATTCTTCTGCGAATACTTGTTTTTGGATCACTTTCACCCAATGACATGATCCACGGTCGATTTCTTCTGGTGTAAGTGGATGAAGTAGGAGGATATCTTCTATTGAAATCCGTTGACCTTGAACTCGGTCTTTGTTCCTACAATTATAATAGAAACGAAAAATTAAGGCGGTGACTCGTGATAATTTGTGAAAAGATGAGAACCGATACAACAATTGATTTTTTTCTTCTGCTACAGTTACATGGCAATTGACTGTAGATTTTTTTTCATACTCTACAATTTCTGTATCTTCTTTTGATAAAGGCAAACTGCTTGACGTGCTGGATATAGGAGGGTTGTTCTTGTTTCTTGACTGGAGCCATTCTGGACCATGCCACCACAGATTATGACTGATAAAAGTTGATAAGTCAATCCCTCGCGACGCACAGTCTGCTGGATTTTCCTTACCAGGCACATGGTACCAATGCTCCATGGGAACTAATTCTTGAATCTTCGTAATTCTATTTGCAACGAAAGGTTTCCAGCGTGATGGACTTGATTTAATCCATGCTAGTGTCACAGTGGAATCCGTGTAAGCCCAAATAGATGTGATCGGTATTTTGAGGGCTTTCTTCACAATCGGTAATAGATTAGCAAGGATCAAGGCTCCACATAGTTCCAGTCTTGGAACTGAGATTTCCTTGATTGGTGACACTCGGGTCTTAGAAGTGAGAAGCGTACTTGATGAATGGTGCTGGTCATAAGCATAGAGATACACTACAGCAGCATATGCCTGTGTTGAGGCATCACAAAATCCCGCAAGGCAAAATTGAATTGGACTGGAAATATTCTTCATGTTTAGGCTAGGGCATTCAAGNGCATCACAAAATCCCGCAAGGCAAAATTGAATTGGACTGGAAATATTCTTCATGTTTAGGCTAGGGCATTCAAGCGTAGTACCTGCGAAAACATATCGATCAAAAGAAATGTTATTCAAACCTAAAATGTCCAATTGAAATCTCTCCCATTGTTGTGTCATCTTAATTGGTAATTCTTCGTCCCATTTCTGCTTTAATTTCCAGAGAGACTGGATGAAAACTTTTGCTTTGATAAGTACAGGTGATAACCATCCGNCCCATTTCTGCTTTAATTTCCAGAGAGACTGGATGAAAACTTTTGCTTTGATAAGTACAGGTGATAACCATCCGATGGGATCGAAAAGTGATGCTAGTTGCGAGAGGGCTACTCTTTTTGTGATTGGTCTTCCACTATGTTCTAACGGTAATATATTGAACAGAAACTTATCGGTTTGTGGGTTCCAAGAGATACCTAAAGCCTTGATGGTATGATCATCGAACAGTAGGAGTGATTTGGTTTCTCGCATTTCTGGAGGGAGTCTGGATAAAACTGCTTGAGAATTTGACGACCACTTGCGAAGATCAAAGCATCCCTTATCCATAATTTGAAGTAATTGAAGTTGAGACTGGAGTGCTAATTCTTCAGTTGGTTCCCCCGACATCAAATCATCCATATAAAANAGTAATTGAAGTTGAGACTGGAGTGCTAATTCTTCAGTTGGTTCCCCCGACATCAAATCATCCATATAAAAATCCCGTTGTATGATTTGTGAGGCAATAGGGAATACTTGCGACTCTTGGTTTGCCAATTCCTTCAAAACTCGAGTTGCTAGGAAGGGAGCAGATGCGGTTCCGTAAGTAACTGTTAGAAGTTGATAGTGTTTCATGGGGGCAGATGGATTGTCACGCCAAACAATATGCTGTGGATNGTAAGTAACTGTTAGAAGTTGATAGTGTTTCATGGGGGCAGATGGATTGTCACGCCAAACAATATGCTGTGGATTGTTCAGTGGATCGATCAAAATCTGCCGATACATTTTTGCAATATCGGCCGTAAAAGCAATGCGATGAAGTCTAAAACGGAGCAAAATTTCGAACAATGAATCTTGAATGGTTGGACCGACCATCATAGTATCATTTAGTGAGACTCCGTTTGACGTCTTGGCTGAGGCGTCAAACACCACTCTTAGTTTTGTCGTAGAGCTCGCTAATTTGAGAACAAAATGATGAGGTATAAAATTTACAGATGTGGTGTCGATTGTGGAAGGTTGGACTTCCTTCATNAATTTGAGAACAAAATGATGAGGTATAAAATTTACAGATGTGGTGTCGATTGTGGAAGGTTGGACTTCCTTCATGTGACCTAGTGTCTCATACTCGTTCATAAATTCGTAGTAATCTGTTTTATGTGCTTGTAGTTTGTCCAATTTCTTTTCTAAGTACTGTAACCGTTTCTGGGCCATGACAAGTGACGATCCAATACATGGCGAGTNTTTGTCCAATTTCTTTTCTAAGTACTGTAACCGTTTCTGGGCCATGACAAGTGACGATCCAATACATGGCGAGTTAGGTTTGAAAGGAATTTGAACAATGAATTTTCCTTTCTCATTTCGGTGATAGGTGGATACAAAGTGTGATTCAACTGCTTTTTCTTCAATCGTGGGGTCCCTATCACACGGCTCTGATTCCATTTCCCATTGTNCAAAGTGTGATTCAACTGCTTTTTCTTCAATCGTGGGGTCCCTATCACACGGCTCTGATTCCATTTCCCATTGTCTGCGAAGGTTAGTGTCTATCGATGTTAGTGAGTCATGATCATCTTGCTGAATGGCAGTTATGGTAGTGTTGACACTAATTGACAATTGGTCCCCAATTGAACAGCCTCCACCAACTAGCCACCCAAAACTAGTATTGATGGCAACAGGACTGTTAGGAGGACCGGTCATCTTACCAATCTCGAGTGTCGCGTAGAAAAATTCAGCTCCTAAAAGTAAGTCAACATTCTGAGGAATAAAATATTCCGGATCTGCTAATTGAATGTTGTGGAGATGTGACCACTTGTTGTGATTGAATGGGTTTGTTGGAAGCTTAGATGTAATTACTTTTGTGACGTGACACTTGTTGATAGGAAACGACATGTTAGGATCCCANTTTGTTGGAAGCTTAGATGTAATTACTTTTGTGACGTGACACTTGTTGATAGGAAACGACATGTTAGGATCCCACCAAGAGAATATTCTAAATTGCGTGATTGCTCTGGTGGTTCCAACAAGTTTTTCTCCAAGGCCTGTCGCGGAGGAGAAGCATTTGCTTGTCAGAAGACCCAACTTCCGGGTAAGTGACTCAGTAATGAAATGACTGTTGCTTCCATTATCGATGAGAGCTCTGCATGAGTGTAATTGTCCTTGTCGATCTATAATTTGAACCATGGCGGTTGCCAGAATGGTGTCATATTCCACAGACTGTTGTTGAGGTGATTGTGATGTGAAATGAACTAATGAAGTTGAATCCGACGCAGGCTTAGAACTGCTACCAAATTCTGTGTGCTTATGAAGAAGGGTGTGGTGCTTTCTATTACATGTTTGGCAAGACTTTTGGCTAGGACAGCTAGACATTGGATGGCCGTCTTGTAGGCAATTGAAACAAAGCTTCGCCTTCTTGACTGCATCCAATCGCTCCTGGATGGACCAGTCCATGAACCTCTTGCATTTGAACAGTGAGTGAATGTGACCGTGACATATATTGCATTCTTGAGGCTGTGTTTGTAATTGGGCATTATTTTGTAAATGGTATGACCGAGAATTATTTCGTACCTGAGCAGGGTTGTAACGACTT
>NIPM01002199.1:0-10975 GCA_002738285.1 Holacanthella duospinosa | reverse complement strand
ATTTTCTTTCATAAACCTCAAAGAATACATTATTCCAGTGCCTAAATTTAAATTCATTCTCAAATTCTTCTTTTAGCTCATAAACATTATTGATTTCATATTTGTAATCAATTGTTTTAAAAACCATGCTAAGTTTGCCAAACATTCCATCTACGTCACTCTTACCATGATGCTCACCAAAAAAGTTAACGGAGATATTGAGACTGTACTTATCAGATAAATTCTTCGCATTATAAAGGAACTCTTTAGACCTAAAATGAGGACCACAATCTGTGAATACATTGACAAATTCGTATCCTAAACCCTTTAAATGGCCAACTATACGATCCAAAGCCTCAGAAGAAAATAGTGAATCATGGGATAATATTTCCGATAATAGATTCATATAATGTCTCAACACTGATCCATTATTTTTAAATATTAAATATGCACCTAAACATGTAATCTGTCTCTTTTCGTAAAAGTCCTGGTCAACTTCATTACCACCATAAGATAACTTGAAATTTTCCTTATAGTCAAGTATAAGGATACAGGACTTGTCACTTAAATTATCTTTTAGAAGATTAAATTGTTCTTTTTGATTTTCTACCACCTGACGATGCATTTGATATATTTCTTTGGTTTTAATAAATTCCTCTTTTTCTTCAACACTTAATGATGAGTAATTTCTTTTTAATATGTTTTTACTAAGCTCACAAATTCCACAAACATCAGTCCACTTTTCACCTTTTTTATAGCTTTTAGGACAATATTTTATAAATGTCCCATATGTAATATTAAAATTACCATCATTTATATATGATCTATAGATCTCTTTTTTTGATTTTTCCAAATATTTTACACCATTCTCATGCGGGGATTTCCTCGAATACTTATTTAGATATTCAATTATTTTACTCACTACACCTTGATCTAATTTTCTTTTACTATAAGGAACATAGTGCTGATAATTATCTAAAGATATTTTACCTTTTTTCCTTTTATTTCTTGCAATTATGAACTGTGAATCAGAAAAATTGAATTTATTTTTTCTTAAAAGTCCTTTTAAGCTTTTATAAGCCAGAACAGAAAATATATAACTTTTTTGGTTTATTTTGACATTTAAATGCAGCTTCCTGATGTTTTCTATTATTTTGAATCTTTTTGTAAAGAATTTCATACCAGGAATTGTTGCATCATTTATTTCGGTTGATTGTGCTTTCCTTTTACTTTAGTTTAGTAAAAGATGATGTTTATTGCAAACAAAAATATATTTATATGAAAAAAGACTGTTATCTTGTCTGGGTCCTCTTTATTCTCCTCAGTTCCCGTCCCCATTGATTATTTGCTGGGCCTTAATAAATTTCATTTGATTATTTGATGGTTCTTCATTTACACAGTGGTGCATTAATTGGGTTCTGTTCAAAATAATCAATTAATCATGTTTCAAGTCAATATTTGTTTGCATGATTTCTATATCCGCAATTTATGTTTGCATGAATTTTTGTTTCAGTTCAATATGATTACTTATGCATATTCATGCATTGTTATTAGTTAGCCTAAGACCGTCTATGTATGCTTATTAATTAATATCGCTTCTTTATGCATGCTTATAAGTTGTATCCGCAATTTTATGCATCCTTATTAAGTTGTTTCAGAATCATCAATGCGCCAATAATTGGTTTAAAACCAATTATCCACTCCTTATGTGCGAAAAGTATAAATAGAAGTCGAATCCAAGTAAAATCACAAGTACTGTGATGGATTCGATGTAAAAAACTTCGAGTTTTCTGTCATTAGGAACTTCATCTGTTTGTAGCGAATGAGTAGGAATCTATACTACTAAGAGTCTCGTTTGAGCATAGTGGCACCCTACCAACTGCATATACATTCAGGTTGACGGTTTCGATTATTCGGTGGCCTAATGCAGTAGTCTTTAATCTTTATCACAACTTGTCCAATATTTTTTTTAAAAATAATGATCTTTTTACGACAAAATGGCCATATATATTTTTAATCTTTATATTTTTCGTTTTACAACAATATGGCAAAAAATTATCGAAAGATGTTTCTATTCTTTTTGAAAAATAAAAACAAATAAATTTAAAGATAATTTTTATTTTATGTATAAATAGATTAAATGAAAACAGTATAAGGAGTAAGATTAAATATCAAGAGGGAAACAGTACTCGACCCCTAAGCTATATATATGTACTCCTAAATAATCCACATTCTAGCAACTATCTGACTCTAGTTTTCAATATTTTATGTATATTTTGATTAAAATCCTTAATAAAACATGGTTTATGATTTTTTTGCTTTCAATTCCTTATAGACTTCACTCACCTTTATCGAATAAAAACAATAGCAAGCCCTTTTTATAAGACCATTATTTTTTGATAAATTTTAGCCTAAATTCTCTTTCATTTTTTCACATCAATTTAATTCAATCCTATTTATAAGACAGAGAGTTAACTTGAGAAATATCAAAACAAATCCAATAAATTTTAAGAAAAGAATATTTTCTTGTATAAAATTGTATTTATGTTTATAATCCAATTCATTTTTTGCAAAAGTTCTATTTGGAATTATAACCAAGGATTCAAAAATTTTGTCCCATATGGCACAAAATTTTTGAAGCTTCGGTTATAATTCTAGAATATTAATGCATCACTGTGAAAATAGGTTGAGGAAGCAACTAAAATAGCAAGAATTATAGCTAAGAAATATTTTATGGATAATAAAGTTGATAAATACATTAATTTATTTTCATTCTTACTATTTTATGCATTCAAGAAACTAAAATTCCTCGACCAATTAGAATAGAATTATGTTTCAAAAATTTTCTCCCATATTAGTGATCATAGTGAAAATAGGATGAGGAAGCAACTAAAATTGCAAGAAATATAGCTAAGAGATATTTTATGGATAGTAAAGTTGATAAATACATAAATTTATATTCATTCTTACTATTTTATGCATTCAAGAAACTAAAATTTCTCGACCAATTATAATAGAATTATGTTTCAAAAATTTTGTCCCATATAGAATCAAGATGTTCATAGACAATAAGCTTCGTCAGAACAAAAAAGAAGATTTAATAAAGAAACAACTAGTTAACTCTTTTCAGAGCATTATTACCTTTATCAACCTTATTTTTAATCTCTTCACTTTTGGAAGAAATTTCATCAATCTTCTTATTCTGTTCCGACAGTTTTTGATTCATATCTAACGACATATTTTTCAACCTCCCAAGAGCGCCGGATATATCATCTAGGTTGGAATTGATTTCTTGCTCGATTTTCAAACCTTCTTCATCTTCTTCAAAATTGAATTCCAAATCTTTATCTTGATGTGATGCACCTGATGTCTTACCTATGTTCGACGAGGATTGATTATTGAGATATTCCATTTGTTGTTTACCAGTTTCAGATGAATTTTGATGCTCCATTTGTTTCTTACCAATATTCGTCTCCACCTTCGATTGCTTTTGAGCTATTTTCTTATCAATATTCTTCGAAAATGGATTCTTGATGAAGCTAAACATCGATTTGTTGATTCTTTCTAATTCTTTTGCTTGGATATTAGCTTTTTCAGCTTCAAATTTACTGCTGTCAGTAATTTCATCCATTTTGTTGATTTTCTCTATATAAAACAAATATCGAAAATTAGGAGGAATAGAGGGTATACCTGATTGAGTATTGAGCCTATCCATAGTGCTTATAGCTGTTTGTTCTGTTTGATTTAATTTGCTTAATGCTTTACGAGTATCATTTACAGTTTCTTGCTTCACATTCCTTATCTGACTTTTAATGCCGTTAATTTTCTCTTCACTATTATCAATCTCGTCTACATTGGCACTCGGGGATCGGTTATTGCTTTTGCTTTGATATTTGCGATAGTTATCCATTTTTTCTTGAAATTTGCCACAGAAATTTACTACAGAAATTTTTTGAAACGTAAACTGGGAATTAGAGATTTCAATCGGAACATTTAGTGACTGTGAATTAATAAAATTTAACAGTGCTATAAATCTGTATTTAGTTCTTAAATCTATCCATTTATTCAGGCAAATTTTAATTATTTTAGATGCGTTTTTGCTTAGAGTTGAAACTTTTGCTTGAAATATTTTTATGGCGTAAAATATATTCATGAAAATTGCATCTTTTGCATTCCTAGTCCAATCAAGTATCTCAAAACGCGGGGACCAATGTGCCCGTATGAGAAACGCAAAGAGATCCGACAAGTCAGCAGTTTACAATATCAAGATTTTGCAAATGCAATCGTTCAATTAAATGAACAGGATTAATATGAAATATTTGCCCAGAGATATGTTTATCATGAACAAAATGCTCATGGTACTCCTGCATTCTTGTTTTGGCATAGGGAATTTATTAATCTATTTGAGCGCAACTTAAAGACAATCAATAGGAAAGTGAACCTCCTTTATTGGGAATGGACACAGGATTATAGGGAACCAGCCTCCTCTGTGGTATTTACAGATTCTTATTTTGGTGGTAATGGTAACAATGTAATTTTACTTTGGATGGTGGACCGTTTAAAGATATGTATTTCAGGTATCCAGAACCGCATTATTTGAGACGAAGTTTCAATAAAGGTAAGAAGATGCATCCCTTTGCATCGCCTTATATTATAGAGAGATCAAAGAATTATTAAGATTTTAGTAAATTCAGTTATCGATTAGAATACTATCATGGATTTATACGTGAAGGTATAGGAGGCGACTACGGGGATCTACTCCCATTATATAGTCCACTGGAGCCAATAGTTTGGCTCCATCATACGTTTATGGATAAAGTTCTGGAGAACTATTTAGAGAAGTATCCCGATATCAGGCCACCTGATCCACTTGTTCAAGGAACAGTGTTTACAAATAGTAATATAAACACTAATTTATTGTGTGTGTCTAGTGCATTATAAATGCGCACCGTTACTATCTCTTTTAACCGTTTTATTAAACTCATTTTTCTCAACTGCGTCACCGATTTCATATATGAAGGTAGGTTCCTTTTACGATAAAACTGTTACCCTAAATGATTATTTAACCCCGTTCCAAATCAAAGTGAAAGATACCTTAGATTTAAAGAAAGAGCCATATTGTTATCATTACTCCGTTACAGATTTAGATTCTACACCTTCAGCCATTGAAGTAAGTAAAGGTAAGAATCGAGCTCGTAATTTGGATTGGAAAGGCAAAGGTACACTTGAGGAACAATTAATTGCTCCATTGGGTAAGATCAATAAGAGAACTGTGAAAATGAATAATTTGGATTCGAAAAAAGTTTCAGAGATTGAAGATGAGAATAATTCCTTCATTACGAAAATCAATACTGTCATTAGATATCAATACAACGAGGATGAGGAGGATGGTGATTCAAGATCTAATAATCCTAATGATTATTATAATTTGTTGGATCCTAATACTCCTCTTTGAATTAAATCTTGTGCTTTCATTTCAATTTTTCGATTAGGTCTGTCTTGCTCATCCAAGTGTTTTATTTTATCAATGAATTCGGTAGGTGAATCCATAATCTTATTTGATGATGCTAGTGCAGATTTGATATTTGAGAACGTAATTTCATCATGATGATTCAAAACATTCAGTATCTTATTCAAATACTTATTAGAGAGTTCCAGATCATTAGAAACCAAATATTTCAATTGATTAAATAAACGGAATAATGGATCTAAACTCATATCTCTTCTCGCTTCGTTCTCTATAGCTAGTAATTCAGCTTCTAAAAATAAGTCCAATATTAATTGCAGTTCAAAGTTGTTTTTTATAAATCCTATATGCAGTTTATTATCTTGTAAATAGGCTTGAAAATCAAAATAATAGCCATAAATACCATGATAGCCTTCTAATTCTTTAATAATCAATAGAAAGTTGTAATAAATGTCATAAGTCATCATATTTCTTGATTGGATAAAATAAAACCACTTCTTAATTCTTTTTGCAGATTCAAATTTGTAAAGAAGATTCAGATCTGTAGAAAATATTTTTATATCTACTATTTGTGAAAAAAATTTCCTATTAGTAAAATAGTCCAAGGCTGAATCTACTATGTTATAAAGCTGACATCTTTCTAACAGAATTAAAGATGTCGAATAGGATTCTTCCATCTTATCATGTTTTAATAAAATATAGTCTTTTGCCATTACAATAGCCTCGTATATCTTATTATCTGATTCTATTAAAGCTGTTAATTTATATTTGTAAATAATAGTTGAGTCTATTCTATCGGAACATTTGTTTACGAAGGTTAATAAGAATGTATACTTTTCATTAACTATCAAGTATTCTCCTATTGATTTGAATATATTTTGATCAAAGTGTATGCTATCTGTAATAAAAATAATCATATCTTTAATCTTATTATCGTACTGAAGTTGCAGAACAAATTCAGAAACTTCTAATAAGGTCAGATGATTTAACTCAATCTTAACAGGATAATCCAATAATAAAGTACATAACATATCTTTCTTCTTATACGAAATACACGACTGAATCATATAATTATAAAGTTTATTTTCTTGTTCCTTATGATTAAGTACAGTGTGCCAGTCTAAATTGATATCACCAAATAATTTCGAAAGGAATTTAGGCGTACATAAAGGTACAAATGCTATAGAGAATAAAAAATAATAAGAAAAGGGTAGATAAAGTAAATACCAAAATAAGAAGATGGAATTCAAACTGATTATAGAGTATAATTTTAGTCTTTGACATTTCTTTAAATGATAATTTGTGTAATCGAAACTTATTCGTTTCATCTTAATTAAATTGTAAAATGAACTATATTTGATACTTCCTTCTATACCTTTCTTAATGGTTTCAAGGTTGCTTAAATTATTCTTCGTTATAAATTTGATAGTTTCAAACAATTCTGTATTGTGATCAGTGTTTAAACATAAGGAGAGGAATAAATTAAACGTTTTTGGTTTTAAATCTCTTATACTAGAAGACTTCATCAGATTATATGCTGTATCGAATAAAGTGTTCTTATCTTTAAGAGGTTCTTCGATTAGCAAATTGAGATATTTCTGTAATTCTAATTCGTTAAATTGAGTTCTATATCTTAGACTGTGTTTGATTTTATTCAGTGTGCTTTTGTTTCTTCTGAGTTTATAGAATGAATTCTTCATTGTTACCATCTTGCATTCATAATCTAAAAATCTGGATTTTCCTTTAGTCAACGTATTCGACTGATAAAGGGGTCAATATTGGTTGATGATATTTTGCATAATAAACATTCTTGACTATAAAACCAAATAGTATACATTTCAGTAGAATTAATAACAATTCATCAATATTATTGATACTGTTTTACTATAAAATCGTATTTTTGTAAATGAAAGGAAATAAAATTTAATTTTAAAGATTAATAACTCTGCTCAACTTCTGGATACGATTCAAGAGCAAATCTCCATGTTTTAAAGTCAAGGTATATTGTGCCAATTTTGAATCTTTACGATTAGTCATGACGATGCCATTAACTTTATCAATAACAGCACATAACTTCCCATTAGAGATGAAGCGACTCAACTCACTAAAAATAAACTGATTGGATTACTTGTCAACAAACTCTTGTGAAATATTGAAAGATCTAGCAATACTTTCTAAAGTAACACTTCTATAAGATTCCAATAATTGAGTATAGCCAATAACCCGAATTTCTCTAACATAATACTTTCTATGCTGAAAGAGGAATGTAGACTTCATTAAAAACTTCTCTTCCACAGCAGCTATAAAAATATATAAAAAGTCTAGGATACCCAGCATAGGAAAAAATTCATGATATCTGCATTCATAAAGTGAATTACATAATCCTTGAATCTCTGGATATTCAGGTAATACTTCCAATATTTCTGGTGAACTTAAGATCTTTTCTTTCAATTCCACTCTTGGTAAAGTGATTAAAGAACAAATACAAGCTAACGAAATGAATTCCGAATATTCCATCAATTCATTGCAACTAAAAGTAGGCAAAGTATCCAAGAATAACTGAGTAGCCTGTTCATACTGTCTTACAGTTAACAGATAGAGCGCTTCATAAACTTTAAGTCTATTACGACGATCCCAATCACCTCCGCCTTCTTCAAATAAACTATACTAAATTTAATTTAGGATTGTACAAGTTAGCTTTCTCGATATTACGTCGGATTAAGTCTTGATCCCAATGTAAAAAACCTATTCTTATTATAGTGAATAAAATATCAAATTTTGCTCCAACGGTAACATCTCTTTCATAAGCCTTCCTGAACGTAGAAACAGCTTCATCCTACAAAATTGAATCAAAAATTGGCTATACATGGGCGCCAATCTTAGCCAAATATTCAGCTTTTTTAATAAGCCCAGAAGTCACTTCTAATTCACCTTCATTTTCTTGAGCTGTTTCAATTTCTTTCTCAATCTTCTCTAATTCTTCGTTATTAACTTTATGAAGTTTTTGATAAAAAACATCATCATATTGTAACACTTTATAAGGACCATCCTTTGAAATCAAAAGATAATATGGCGCCATAACTATACAAAAATCAATTCAAAGAGAGAGATACAGTCACGTTCGATTATTGTCAATAGATTCTTTTCGATCTCGAGTTGGTTTCCTTGTTTTTGTGTTATTAAGAAATAGTTTTGTCTAGCTGCTATGTCAGGGATTTTTTTTGTCTCGTCCATATTTCGTAACTTTTTTCTAGCGTCATAAATTTCAAGCTCAAAATTTTAGAACCAAGGAAATCAACTGAGATATTTTTCACTTGTATTTTTATCATCTATCCTTATGTACTTTATTATAAAAAGCTTTGTGCCAATCTTTTTTATAGCTCAAAATCTTTAGAGCAGCAATTTGGTGTTTAAAGTGTGTTCAGAAAACATTAAAGTCGCTGGATTTGTATTGGCAAAAATATTGAAAAGTTGATACAATCTAAGTTTACCAAAATGAACACATCCATAACGAATTCACTGTGTGTGGCCTCTTCACATATTTTTAAAACAAATATTTTTATTCGATGTAAAATCTTAATTAGGAGATTAAAAGAAATCATTAAGCGATCTTATTAAAACCGAATTATTATAACATCTTTAACTAAACATTCTTTTTATTTTATAACATATCTTTTAATTAGTTATTTTGTTAAAATATTACAAAAAATGTGACGTTTCATTCGAGATTTTTATTTATAAAATTACAAAGTTAAAAAGCAACACAGATTCTTACATTCTCTGCTACTATACTAATTATGATGTAAATTTGGTGCTTTTATCCGTTTTTATCTAACATTCCGTTTTCACTGCTTTTTCTTGGATATTGATTTTTATTAAAGAAACTATTTTGTTTCATGTCACTGACATCACTTTGTGAATGAAGGAAGAAGATAAGCTCACAGAAAACGAAGAAAGAAGTATATAAAATAAGGATGTATTCAATATAAAATGTAAGCATATTATAATAGTATTCAGAATCTGTAAATTATATTGATAGCCGAAGGTAATTTATTGGCAATTATAGAAGAATGAAATTGCATTAGATAAAAACTTATTATAATGACTTAATAGGATAGTTAACAAACATTTAAAATCGCTTCTTTGATATATAGTTATTTGGAGCTGATAAGGAAATATTTCGAGATTGGAGATGATGAAAATCTTTGTGAGGTTATACAGACACTATAATATAATATAAGGTTCATTAGATATAGCTTCTTATCAACCAGAAAGTTCTTTAAAATCAAATGCACCGTTTTTATTCGTTATTTTTGAGAAAGCGTTCACAACGAGCAAGTCCTTATAACGAACTTACTACACTGCCCGTCAAAAGTGATTCAGTGTTTGGAAAAATCGAACTTAAATGGGAATTCATGGATGAGTAAGACTTCGAGCACGCTAATACTCATATGGTAGATAGATACAATCATTTGTGTATAACATATCCAAATTTTATAGATATGTTTTAAATATTGATAGAGTTATGATTGCTCAAAGTTGAAAGTAGGTGATTCAGTGTTTTGACGGATTTTTTAAAAAATGAAAAATCAATAGATTGTGCCCACCCTTAGTTTTTATGATCTGTTCGAGTCTTCTAAGAATTGAACTAACAAGCTCAAGACATACTTCAGCTGAAATATTGTTCCATATATCTTGAATTCTATCCCAAAGTTAATCTTTGTCTTTACATGGTGGTCGACTTTTTAGCTCTCTTTTTATATGATCCCATAGATGCTCAAGTGGGTTAAGGTCAGGAGATTGTGCAGGCCATCTCATTACTTTTATTTTGTTTCTTTTGAACTATTTTTTTAATACTTGAAGCGGTATGAGAGGACGCATTGTCATTTTGAAAGACAATTTTAGATTTGACCAAGCCATACAAGTCAATTGTATACATCAGCTCCTCATCCAGAATAGTCTCATATATCTCAGCATTAACACTGCCATAAACTCTACATAGATACCCAACACCTTATGAAATCATACATCCCCAAACCATAATTGATCTGCCACCGACTTTTTTTGTTTGACTAATATTGTGATCTCTGAGTGGTTCCCCGATTTTTCTGAAAGTTCTATCACGTCTATCAGATTTACTTTAGTCTCATCTGACCATATAACCATATCCTAGTCCATATTTTCCCAATTTCTGTGTGTTTTTTCAAATTCTGATCTTACTCGACGATGAGATTTTTTTAATTATGGGCATTTCTTTTTGTATCTAGATACGATGTTGCTACGTTTTAATGTGCGCATTATAGTACTCGAAGAGACGAATATTACTGCATAGGTCTTGAGTTCTTGCTGTATTTCTGTAGAGGTGGAGCATTTACCACTTGTTGCTAATCTTCCAATATATTTTTCATCATACTTATCTAAGACCCGAGGACAACCTATTATAGACTCTGGAGTATTTTTTTTCAACTCTATTTATTACTCTGGACACTGTTGCTTGTGAAACCCCAACAATTTCAGCTATTTTTCTTG
>NIPM01002198.1:1305-12898 GCA_002738285.1 Holacanthella duospinosa | reverse complement strand
AAAAGTTATTTTATTCTGAGAAGCAGACCAATAGAATAAAATTGAAAATTGGGAATAAAATTCTGGTTGGGGGATGCAGTTGGAATCGACCGTAACCATTTTATTTTTTACATAGCCTTATGGAAAATTACTTTTAGAATAATTTTCAGATAGAAAATTCAGCAATTTTTCAATATTAATAAGTAACAATTCAATATCAATATTTTTGGTTGGGGTATAGATTTTAGGGGGTGTTTTCTTTCAATTTAAAGAGACAGTATTTGAAAAAAAAATCAATTTTTTTTTGAAAATTCTTTTTTCGGATGTTTGCATTTCTATACAAGAATCGTGACATTTGAGGACGTTTGTTAGGTTGTTAAGTTGTGTTCAAACTAACAAAATAGCATAAATAATGATACTTTTGGGCATTTTGCAAAAATTATTTCGAGAAATATAACTTTTTTGTTTTAAAAACTCTCCAAAAATCTTCAAATGTTATGATTCGTGGAGAATGCAAAAATCTAGGAGAAAAAATTTTTTCTGAAAAAAATTCAAACAATTATTTCGATACTCCCCAAGTGTATACCCAAACCATATTTTTAACTTCACTTTTTTTGGATTAAACTTCGACAGGTTAATTATATTTAAAATAAATTCAAAAACTTTTAAAATCATCAAAATCAAAAGAAACCAAAATTATACACCACACCTCTTCAGAAATTGAAGTTAAACTGAGGCTTTCATAGCTTTCCGTTAGAGACGGAAAAAGATTTAGGTGGGAGACCATATGTGCATCCGGGTTGGGAAGCGGTTGGGGAGAAATGAGTCTCACTCAATAACAATGACAATTCAAAATCAATAAATAAAATATGCGAGGCAACTGCAGGCGCGAGTGCAAAAAAAAATCAAAAAACTCTAACTACTTCTGAAGGGATCGGTATTGTAAATTCATATTGTAACATCCTACGACAATTGTAACATCCCTTAAAAGATTCTATTGTAACATCCAGCAACAAATTCCATTTATAAAATCCCGTTCTATTATAATATTCCGTTGTAACATCTCGTTGTAACATCCCAAGGGTTTTTACACTATCTAGCTTTTCTGGAGATTTTATTTAGATTTTCTGAATATTTTCTTTAGTTTTCTTAGGTTTTATTTAGGTTTTCTTCGTTTTCTTCAGGTTTTTTTGTTTTTGTTTTATGTTATATTTAGTTTATTTCAGGTTTTATTTGGTACTTAATTTTAGGTTTGTTTTTATATTTTCATTAGATTTTTTAAGATCTTTTTAAGGATTTATTTTTATTTTTTAGGTTTCCTTTAGCATTTCTTCCGACTTCATTGAGCTTTAACGAGGTTCGTTTTCCGTTCACTATAAAAGATATAATGGAGTTGAATACATGCACCTATAGAAACCTTAAAACACTAAAAAGAAATCTTAGAGAAATCTAAAACATCCCAATAGTCTAAAGAAAACGCAAAGCATAAGAAAACCTAAAATAAAACTAAAGAAAACCTTATAAAATGTAGAGAATACTTAAAGAAAANAACGCAAAGCATAAGAAAACCTAAAATAAAACTAAAGAAAACCTTATAAAATGTAGAGAATACTTAAAGAAAAGCTAAGGAAAAAACTAAACAAATAAAAAACTAAAGAAAACCTTACAAAAATAAAACTAAAAAAAAAAAATTAAAGAAAGCTTAAAGAAAACTTAAAGAAAATCTAAAAAGAAACCTAACTAAAAACAATAAACAACGTGACGAAGAAAACCTAAAAAAATCCAAAAAATTGAAGAAAACCTTATATATAAAAACCAAACCTAAATAAAACCTAAAAAATAAAGAAAGCATAAAGAAAACTTAAAGAAAATCTTAAAAAAATCTAGACAAAGCGTAAGTGAGCCTTTTGAATGTTGCAACGGGATGTTACAATGAGGTGTTACAGTATATTATTTATATAATTATATATTTATGATATATTTATAATATATATAATATAATATATTATAATATATATATATATATATATAATATATAATATATTATGTTTTATATATTATTATGTTTTGTTTAAATATTACAATAGAATTTCTTTCATAGGATGTTAGAATCACATTAAGACGTTACAATGGGATGTTACAAAGGAAAATATTGCTGTGATGTTATAATCAACAGCCGCTGCTTAAATCCTACCCAGAAATTTATTCTTGTTATCAATTTAGCAACTGGGTCAACTTTTGCTCGGTCAGCAGTGTCGCAGTCAGCTCTTTGGTCAAGCCCTCAAAATCGGCCCCTTCATTTATTTATTACTAAGCAGTAGGCAATGACTACGAAATTTTATTTGAGATTTTCGAAAAAATGAATTATCGGAGTCAAATCAATCCGCGAGTAAGTTTAGTATTATCCTGGAACTGTGTGTCTTTAAACATTGTGTAAGATGTGTCTATTTATGAAATTTTATTTGAAATATTCGAAAAAATAAATTACCGGAGTCAAATTAATCCGTGGTTAAATTTGGTATTTTGCTGGAACCAAATATGTGCTTGTATACTGAGTAATTGATATGAGGTTATTTTGAAAAGATTTGTGCAGTTTGCAACAACAACAATTTCCAGGTAGATTTGTATCCAGGGAAATACTAAATTTAGTATTTCCCTGGATACAAATCTACGTATGCAAGCTGGGAGTTTCACACGATTGTACTTTAAAAAGATGCTAGAAAATTGCAAGAAGTGTTCTTTTACTCAACGAAATTGACCATCTCGGTACATTATATACGCTGTGGTTCATGAACTTACATCCTAAAAAAATTCTTTCAAAGAGGTTACATCATAACTCGTAACTTTTAAACAATTAATTTTTTATTCACGAATATCAAACAACATACAAACACCAGACATGGTAATGAAGGTCTAAGTGTAAACAAAACTTACATTACAAATATTATTTCGTTTATTTTTATTAAGACTTAATTTTTTAAAAGCTACGCGTTATGGTGTAACAACCTGTTGAAAGCATTTCCTTTGTAAGGATGGTGTTGTGAAGGATATATGCCATTTGAGGAATCAAAATCTTGTTTACAAAACTAAAATAAACAAATAATGAGCACTAGGTGGTGAATTACCGAATAATTAGCACAATATCAGTAGAGTGTTACAGTTCGATAAGCAAAAGTCAAATGCATAAAGTGAATGATCACTTTCATTTAAAGTTTTGATTTGTATTTCATTTTTTAATATTAAAATCTACTTTGTTTGTTGTTATCAGTGAGAATGTATTGCTTACCGTGCATATTTATTAGAATCAATGCAGTTTTTACAAATTTCTAGAACACGGAGGGATCAAATTGAACAAAATTTTTACAGTAGATCAGTCAAGTAGTTAGAAATAAGACTCAAAAAGGGAGGGAGGAAGAATGGAGTCCATCTTGAAAGTACATTGGTCCTCAGGAATTTCAAAAATGATGAAAAACGAATCGAGGGATTTATTCGCTACTTCCAGTAATGTAGGACAGGGAGGCCATAGTGGAACCTCGACATCCTCTACAGCGGCATGCAGGGGGTCATCAAGGACTCTGAATCGCCGGCTGAAGAGGAAACGGCAGCTGGTTGTGGTGTCGCTTGGGTCAACCTTCGAAGTGAGGCGCTAGGTGACGAAACCAAACCGACCCCCTCCTAGATTTGTGGGGTTGCTGCGAAGGGACTATACGCTCAGGAAGTAGAGGTTGTCTCTTCCACCCAAAGGATTGAAAAATACCTATCGTCGTTAAGGTTCATTATGTGCTAAGGAAATTCAGTTGTCGTTTCATTATGTGCTTTCTGAATTTTCTTGTCAATCCATTATGTGCCATCTGATTTTTTTTTGCGCGTACCCATTATGTGCCAAGTTCGAAAACCTAGATTTTTCAGCAGAGCCAAATAAACTTAAAATCAAGATGCCCAGACATTTCTTTTCTAATCATAATTTTTTAAAGCTTTTTTTCAGTTAATCATAACTTTTGAACGCTTCGACCAATTTGAATCATTTTGCCCACATTCGATTCATAAAAGCTAGAGTCACAATTTGACACTGAAACCCGATTTTGGCAAAAAATGTCAGAAAGCACATAATGGGTGCGAGCAAAAAAAAATCAGATGGCACATAATGGATTGACAAGAAAATTCAGAAAGCACATAATGAAACGACAACTGAATTTACTTAGCGCATAATGAACCTTCAACGACGCTATATAATTTGGGCCCTTTATACAAACAAACAGCGAAAAATGCAATTCAGGTATGGGTCAATTTTATATTTGCAACATTAAAACTCTTAGCCGAAAAAGAGACTCCACTGATGCTCTTGACCGGAGAGTCCTTAAAACTAAGCATACCCTTTGAAATACATGTGGATTTTTTATACAAGTGGTAAAGTCTTGATGAAGATTATGCTGACAACAGCATAAAGGCATGGATGTAGGTAGTGGAATTTCACTGATGAGGGGGGAAATGTTTGCTCCTCCAGGAAATAACTCGAAGCAATCGTGATATATTTCCTCACAATTGGACCAAAGCAAATATTCCTATTCCAGACGTCTGTGTCATGGTCCACGACAAAAGCATAAACAGATGAGTGGATTACAGTTGGAAAGTTGTAAATCACGATTTGGACATAAAATCGCAGATCCGGATGAGATATCAAGTATCTTTACGTTAAAAACAGAAAACTTTTGCTTTTAGTGCAAGAGAGTATCTTGATACTTTGTAAACAGAACCATTAAAAAATATTCATCCTCCACTCTTGAAACACAAATTTTTCGTATATGCTACACCTACTGACACTGTTAGTGTAGAATTTGGAAAAATTGCATAAAATATTAGATGCCAGAGACAGTCGCTGGAAGATGAAACATTTGAGAAACTACATCTCATTTTTTGCTCCAATCACATCATTTAACTTCTTAAGCGGGTGAAATGTTTATAAATATAAACAAGCAGAGCATTTTATAAAATATTGTCCTGAGAATGCGAAAGGCGTCGAGAGCAGCTCAACAGCAGGTTACGGACTCTTATGGGAATACGACCCAAAGTCTTACAATTCCAAAAAAACAGAGTGGGCTAGGAGACCGTCCAAAAATCCTGCGGAGGAAGTTACACGTGGTAACATAAATGCCGTGTGTCCATAAAGTCCCTACGTAAATGAGAAAGTATTGCAAAGAAAACACCAGCAAAAAAAACGCGTGTGGTTAGTCCCTCAATGCAATCCTCTTCACTCAAACTCAACACATGCAAATTCTCTTTGAGAGGAGTTTGTGGGGCTGGGAACTCGTTTTCTCAATTGCGTAGTGACTTTATGGACACAGGTTAGTTGTTTTATGTTGAAAGTCACACATCTAAATGACAACTATGCGTGTGATGGAGGTGATTGGTTGCCTATTCAGAAAGCGACACAGTGCCTAAAATCACTAGATACTAAACTTGTTTTTGGTAACTGTAGGTCATAATTATAAACATAATGGAAGTTACTTTTGGCTCGTGGGGTTTGCTGGAGAAAGTAACAGTTTAAAATTATGTTCAGCGTATCTCGTTAAGTAAATTTTTCTCGGGTTAAATGATGTGATTTTATGAAAGAACATGGAAAAGTAGGAAAACACGTCTAAATATCAAGTTTCTAAAACACGTCTAAAAATCAAGGATCAACAGGTCAAAAGTTATGATTTATTGAAAATCAATTGTTTAGCCCCTACTCTCAGATTAAATAGCTATGAATACTGACCGCGCAAAAAAAAATTCAATTGTTAACCAAATTCTGTACATTTGCACGAAGATTTTATTTAGGTAACGTAATATTTCTTCATAATCCAAAGCAGTCGAACAGTTTGGTAATTAATTAAGCAAGCACATTGGTTCTGTTATGAACTTTTGTCAAAACGTAAGGATACGATTGACTATCGCTCCAAAGGACTAAGAAAATTGAATTTTTTGACCAATCCTGTACAAAATTTCGTGTAATGGCCATGCCTTCGATCAGCTGCTTTAATTGACTCGAGTGAGTAATTCGCAATTTTAGTCTAAAAAAATTTAACAAATATATTTTATGCAGTATATATTTTTGACTTGCACTTGGATGAAAAATTGAACAATTCAATTTAGAACTTACATGGAATGTTTTGCCGTAGTGCTCGTTAAATTAGCTAATCCTAATTTAATAACCTTTCAAATCATGATCAGAGTGCTCTAACAACCGATCACTTAACTCCACTAAATATTGCAGTACAGATATCACAATATCACATGATGAAATTTTGGATATTTTACTTGACGCACTAAAATATTTAATGTGCTCAATGAATTAGTGCGTCACATCATAGATGGGCGTTGCACGAGTCCTCCAGACCTCCAGTCTTTCGACCTCCAGTTCGAATGAAGACCTCCAGACGTCCAGTCCTCCGACCTCTAGTTCCAATGGAAGCCTCCAGACCTCCAGTTCTTTGACCTCCAGTGGCGCTGGAGACCTCCAAACCTCCAGTCTTCCGACCTCCAGTTCGAATGGAGACCTCCAGACCTCCAGTCCTCCGACCTCTAGTTTCAATGGAGACAGGGTTCCGAGTGGTAAATATCACTCGTTATTTACCAGTGGTAAATAACGTTATGGTAAAAATTGCTATGCCGGTAGAAAGTGATAAATGGTAAAAACGATGGACGACTTGGTAACTTTTTGACGAGTCGTGAAAAAGAAGCAAGAGAAGAGAATAAATCTTTGATTTTGGGTTAGTTTTGTTTAAACTGAAGCTCAATAGTTTTGAGAGATCTTTACACACGTTTTAAAATCCGAAAGTCGTTACTCTCTATCTGTTAGACATCGATAATTCTCGACCAAAGAAACTTGTCCACATCGGCTACATGATGCAATAACACGAAACAAACGTTTAAATTTTTGCAATATTCCTATAGTTTTTCTTATATTTGTAACTGATTTATCGCTAGAGCTTGAATAATACCAAAATGGAATATATTTAAAAAATTTTCAGGAGCTTGGGAAATTTTTATCATTTTTTTTTCTATTTTTACCACTTTTTCCGTTATTTACCAGTTTTTACCACTGGTATGGTAAACTCGACCGGTACCGGTAAACTCGAAACCCTGAATGGAGACCTAAACTCATCCGACCTCCAATTACAATAGAATCCTCCATACCACAAGTTTCTCCAGTTCCAATGGAGTCCTCCAGGATCTAAAGTCCTCATTTGTTGAAGAGATGGATAAAAAGAGAAGGAAAACTAAACCGAGTGTAAGTTCTTCAGACCTTCGACCTCCAATGTTAGATGAGTCCTCCAGACCTCCAGTCCTCCGACCTCCAATATTACACAAGTCATCCAGACCTCCGACCTCCAACAATACACGAGTCCTCCAGGCCTCCAGGCCTCCAGACCTCCGACCTCCGACATCACTGGAGTCCTCCAAACCTCCGGCTGTTTTTCAGTCCTCCGGCCTCCGCAGGTCGCCCATCTATGCGTCACATAGAAAATCCCTCCCAAAAAGTGTGCAGAAGTCTAAGGTTTGGTTAAAATTTGAATTTTTTGAGCGGTCAGTATTCACAGCTATTTAATCCGAGAATACATCTAGAGGCTTACTGCTAAATCTAGCAGCCTGCTACACCTTCTAGTGTAATTAGACCTTACTGCATAGGTGGCGTAGTCCCACTGTCTAAACGTTGGCAAAAGGTGATTTAACGCTTAGCATCTGGCTCATAAAAATTTTGTGTAAGAAAATGCAGACGAAGTTTATTGCATATGCTTCGGATTCAATGAATTCTGTGAATTAGGTCAAACTCAATCGACAAAAAAAAAAGTAAAAATTAAACTAGGGAATTAATAAATTTAAAGTGCTTTTTGACAAACATATTTGAAGAAACATCATTTGCATTTAAGTGCAACAATTGCTTAAAAAAAATAAGAATCAAACCAAGAAACTCAGTTAGATAATATTAGATTCAGAACATTTATTCATTGTTTCGTCATCATCAGCTATAAACAAGTTCTAATAATGGCAAGTTGAGAGAAGTTACTATTTTGAGGTCAAAAACTCAATTCTTAAAATTGAAATTTATAAATTGAATCTATTTTAATTCTCTTTATGAGCCTAAGGTCCCTAATGATAATATTTTTTAGCATAATTTTCACTTAGGCTTGCTCAAAAAGAATTTTGACTCATTTTCATAGGATTTGAGTGTTGAAACTTTATACAGTGAGTCTGTTTGAAATCTCCCCAGTCAACAACTATCACTATGGGATTTCACAAATTTTTTATTTTTGTGAAGGCAAAAATGTTCAAAATCGCATCAATCAAAAATTTATTGAAACGTTCTTGTTGGATTGCGTTTACATTAAATGACAAACTTTTGGACACCAGTTTAATATTTGAATGAATCTAATTTCTTCTAGATGTCAGTATTTATTTATTCAACAAAATCTAGAAAGTGTAATTTGGTTCGGTTTTTGAATTAAAAATTGCTCAAAAATACAATTAAAAATAAATTGTATGCAAAATTCATGAAAATCCCATCTTAGTAGTTGTTGACTTTAATGTTTTTCTAAAAATTAATTATTCAGTTGGGGAGATTTCAAACAGACTCGCTGTGGAGCCTAACAGATCATGTTTATTAACCTCTATCAGGAAATTAGGAATTAATAAATACACATTCCTTTAATTTTCCAGAATAAGAATTACAGTGGAGCACGCCTAATGTGACAACAATATAAGAGCAATTCGGTTATAAAACCAACTTTTGGTGCACTTGATTTGATAATAGTGTATTTGGCATGGGGAAATATTTCTCTAAAAAACCAAAACAGATGTAAGACCCGAATTCTAAGTCCAAGGTGGCAATTGGATAAAGTAAAAACATAACAATAATTATTACTCGTTATCCTACCAAAATAAAATAATTATTGACCTTCTGAAATCTAGGAAAACAAAGAAAATTTGAACATGGAGGACGCAAATGTTAGTTCAAACACTTAAGGTACGCTTAGACAGCCATAAAGATACAAATTTAAAAATCAACAAAAATTTCTAATTTTTTAATTTGTATTTCAAACATATGCAATAGTTTCCACGTTGTGATCATACAGAGGGTTATTTATATAGCACAATTTACTTTCTCCATTCAAACTTCAAAAAATGCCAACGAGGCTGAGAAGTTTCGAAGTAAACTTCTTGGCCGGTGGACTACAAACTGGGATCTAAGTCTAACACTTAAGGTGCGTTCTCACTTAGGAGAAACGCTCTATTCTAACCAGGCAACGCTCTACTTTCCTATTCTCACCAAGGCAGCGGATAGAACGCGGCGTATTGCTCGCAACTTTAGAAAAGTTGCGAGCAACACGCTGCTCGTTGTGTCGCTGTTCTCATACAACGCGACGCAACAAGTTTTTGGGCTGCTAGCAGTAATAAAACCTGGGGTGCTTCAGCCTTTCTGTCGCGAGTCGAGACCAAGCACTCTTCACAGACAGAACTGCTGCCTCCTTTCTATTGGTTATTGGATGGTCACTTGGGTTTGTTTATGGGAAAATTGAAGGAAGATTGATCAATTGAATTGAATTTCAGTTTCAGTTGAGTTTAATTTTTTACTCACCCATTAAAAGGAAATCAGAACCAAAATAATCATTTATTTCAGTGGTATGATGTTTTGAAATTAAAATAAGAAACCTTGAACTAATTTTTTTTAATCATGGGATTAGCGGGTCTCAATCTGATTTGAGCTGAGGAATATTAAGAAACTTGAGGCGATGTCTGTTCTCACCTAAGTTACAGACGCAGCGTTTCGTTTACCTAGCAACCCCCTGCTGAGTACGAGCAACTTGCTGCTTTTAATTGTATTTAGGTGAAAACGTCTAGTGAATTTACAGACCTGTATACGAGCAACTATGGCTAGGCGACTGGTCGCGCTTTGCCTGTCGCGTGTTTCTCGTAAGTGAGAACGCACCTTTATCTTTCACTTAACTAATTCAAAATATACACTTCTTATTTTTTGAAAATTATTTGAAATTATACTTGTAATATTTATTTCTAATTCTTAGCTCCTGTGCTCCAATTTATTCTTTTTCTGAAATTCTGCGAACACGTTAATCAAGTAATTGAGTTGCTTAAAGTTATTATTTTGAGAGTACCAGCAACTGCCAGAGTTGTTAGTTGCCCAAATTCTGTGCGAAAATTTTAGTTATAAAGTAATATACTTGATTGTACCACCACCGACCCACGCTATGTCACTCTTATGCTCTAACAACCAGACTTATTTAACCCTCTGTATATCCCGATGACCGCACATCGAAAGTATCAATCTGACATTACTCATCTGCCTCTTAACTCTCCTTAACATTGATTTCCTGGACTTAAGATTTAAGCTTCCCTTAAATAAGAGCAAAGTAGACCCTAAGTTGGTTTTCCACTAAGCGCATCTAGCGGCTTTGTGCTCGCAGTTTGCTGTCGAGGCAGCAAACGTCGAGTAGAGANTGGTTTTCCACTAAGCGCATCTAGCGGCTTTGTGCTCGCAGTTTGCTGTCGAGGCAGCAAACGTCGAGTAGAGAACTGCGAGTTTCCACAGAGATGCTGCATGTTTCCCCCAGATATTTTTTACANAGGCAGCAAACGTCGAGTAGAGAACTGCGAGTTTCCACAGAGATGCTGCATGTTTCCCCCAGATATTTTTTACAAGAAAAATCTGCCCATGGAACGCAGCAGAAAATGTTGCTGAGTCTACTCAGTCAGTGAAGCGGAAACATCTGCACAAAAAACTGCCTCACCAACTACCCACCAGTTGCCCAACACTGAACTAAGCCTATCCTACCGACAAGGGCACCGAACTCAGGGACTCTGACTCTTATCATCGATTCTTTGGAGTCACTGATTTTGAGTGACTCTGATTCAATAGAGAAATGAGAGTCAGTGAATCGTGACTCTGAGTCACGTGACTCTGTGCCTTTCCAAGTGACTGAGTCGTGACTTGTTACGAAGAGTCATGACTCATGAGTTATGAAGACTATTCTAAACGTGTCGTCATAATTCAAACTAATTTATTAACAGTAATACTTACCATTATGTGGGAAAATTAACTTTTTTTTTCAAAGTTGGTGCTTGGTTCAGACGAGCAGCAAAAATGTAGCTGGGGGAGACAAATGTGAGAGAAAGATCTCTCAGTGAAAACAAGTAAAGCAGTTTTCTGCTCCGACAAAAAAATGCGCACAGTTTCTCAAAAACTGTGGTATAAAACTGCGGCAGCAAATTACATTGGTGGAAACCCATAAGCAACAAACTGCAAGCATAAAACTGCGATATGCAGCTTGGTGGAAATTCCCCATTATCTTAAGGAAATTCGAATCACTCCGGAATTAAAGTTATAATCATCGTATAATTTGGTTAACAATTACAATAATGTCACCTGAACTTCACTCCCACGTTTCTCCAATTGAAAAGGCGGTTCTTTATAAACAAATTTCCAATAATGTACAAGCGAAAATTACAGACTAATTGAAATAGTATGCCGAAAACTTTCTTTAGCATTGGTTATTCATTTAACTAGTTAAGTATCGGTGGAATAATTAATTATAATCGTTTATTTCATTCAAAAATGTCA
>NIPM01002196.1:0-10966 GCA_002738285.1 Holacanthella duospinosa | reverse complement strand
AAAATTATCTTTAAATTTATTTGTTTTTATTTTTCAAAAAGAATAGAAATATCTTTCAAAATTTTTTTGCCATCTTATAAATTTTCTTTATCGCTTCATCTAACCTACTTTTAGTAATATACTGCTTTACCGCTAAATTAAATCGATGACTATAGCATCCTATTAAAGAAAATCCATTATTATTAGCTATTTTTAAATTAGTCTTACAATTGTCGCCACTCAAAAATGATAAATTCTTTATTGATTTACCATACAACTCGAGTGTTTAGTTAAAAAAACGAGAATGTGCAACAGCAGAAATAGTGTATTCTTTTTCTTAGTAGTAATGAGTAATTGGTTTAAATGCAAGCAAAACCTAAAAATTATTTAGTATCTTGTGGTAGTTGTTACTTGTTTTTTCGTGGAATCAATAGTGTAAATTGCGAAGATGGCTACATAGTGGTCACTACCATCTGACCAACCGTCAAAATTGATTCCCATCATGTTTGGTAATTATTTGATAATCTCTAATACTATTCTTGATTTTAATAATTCCATATAAGTTCGCAAAGTCTTTGAGAAAATTGTGCCATATTTGCTGAATTCTCTTACACTTTCTTTGTCAACAATTGAAATTGGAGAATTTTTTTTGAGAACGTAGTTAAGCCAGCCATCTATATCTTTGCTTTTTTTTCAACAAAAGTATATAAAGTTGACTCTGTTTGCTTTTCCATTTGATCGTGTTCTTCTCTATGCTTTGATAAAATGTGAGTTAAAAGCTTTGTATAACCTTTGTTTTTCTTTTTTATCAGTGTGTTACACTTGCATCTCCAGGTGCTTGCTAATGGGTTATCTGGATCAATAACTTCTGTATAAAACTTCATAAACACTTGCTTCGGACTTGACATTAAATCAAACTTCTTTGGATGAAAATTTGCTACCCTTGTTAATTTAACCGCTGTCCAAACTCGATTTTTTTCAACCAAAACCCTACTAATTTATTTTAATAATTTCAATTAATTGTTACTACACTGCCCGTCAAAAGTGATTCAGTGTTTGGGAAATTCGAACTTAAATGGTAATTCATGAAGGAGTAAGACTTCAAACAAGATAATACTCATATGGTAGATAGATACAGCCTTTTTCTATAACATTAAAAATATTATAGATATTTTTCAAATATTGATAGAGATATGATTGTTCAAAGTTGAAAGTAGGTGATTCTGTGTTTTGTCGAATTATTTAAATTTGCAAAATTTTCATTCTAGAACATTTTAAAATACCGCAAAATTGTTCGTTTTTATTTCAAATCCTTAGCAGAAGGTATTAATGCTTATTTGGTATGACAAGAAGAACATCGAAGAAAGTTGAAACAAGAATTAACGAACTTGCTTTAAATGGAAAATCTTCAAAAAATAGCTGAAATTGTTGGAGTTTCACAAGCAACAGTGTCCAGAGTAATAAATAAAGTTGAAAAAAAATACTCCAGAGCTTATAATAGGTCATCCTTATATCTTAGATAAGTATGATGAAAAATATATTGGAAGATTAGCAACAAGCGGTAAATGCTCTACCTCTACAGAAATACAGCGAGAACTCAAGACCTATGCAGGAATATCCGCCTCTTCGAGTACTATACTGCGCACATTAAAACGTAGCAACATCGTATCTAGATACAAAAAGAAGTGCTCACAATTGAAAAAATCTCATCGTCGAGTAACATCAGAATTTGAAAAAGCACAGAGAAATTGGGAAAATAAGGGCTGGGATATGGTTATATGGTCAGATGAGACTAAAGTAAATCTAGAGGGATCTGATGGACGTGATAGAATTTTTAGAAAAATCGAGGAACCACTCAGAGATCACAATATTACTCAATCAAAAAAATTCAGTGGTGGATCAATTATGGTTTGTGGATGTATGCTTTCATCATGTGTTCGGTATCTTTGTAGAATTGATGGCTGTGTTAATGCTGAGATATATGAGGGTATTCTGGATGACGAACTGATGTATACAATTGACTTGTATTGCTTGGACAAATCTAAAATTGTCTTTCAAAATGACAATGCGTCCTCTCATACCGCTTCAAGTATAAAAAACTGATCCAAAAGAAACGAAATAAAGGTAATGAGATGACTTGCACAATCTCCTGACCTTAACTCAATTAAGCATCTATGGGATCATATGAAAAGAGAGCTAAAAATTCGACCAACATGTAAAGACTAAAATGAACTTTTTGAGAGAATTCAAGATATATGGAACAATATTTCAGCTGAAGTATGTGTTAAGCTTGTTAGGTCAATGCCTAGAAGACTCTAACAGATCAGAAAAACCAAGGGCGGGTACATAATCTATTGATTTTTCATTTTTTAAAAAATTCGACAAAACACAGAATCACCTACTTTCAACTTTGAGCAATCATATCTCTATCAATATTTAAAATATATCTATAATATTTGGATATGTTATAGACTAAGGCTTTATCTATCTACCATATGAGTATTGGCTTGGTTGAAGTCTTACTCATTCATGAATTACCATTTAAGTTCGAATTTCCCAAACACTGAATCACTTTTGACAGGCAGTGTAATTGATTGCACTAATTTAAATTACCATTAATTTTTACCAACCCCTGGCCGTTGGTGTCTTAAGTCAAAAATTTTAAATGATAAGGAATATTATACGCCAAACACAACTAAACGAACCATTAGTAAGAACGATATTCACCAGAATAGCACCACAAAAAAGAGAACAAGAATTGAGATTACTACCTAGCGATTATGGTTTATTTGGTATATTAAAAATTGATATTCGTAGATGATTTTATTCCATTTCAAAGGCAAGATATGCCGAATATTTTTTCTAAGAAAGGTATCCAAATTAGAATTGCTCATATAAAGAATTTGGCTGCTACTACCATGACGTATATTTTGCATTTCTTAATTATGTTTTTAGAGTGGTTAATGCAAAGATGAATTTGAAAGGTTGGAATGTGTTTAGATTTTATAAAGAAGTCGAAGAAATCTATAAAGAAATCAATCATGCAACATCCAGGTACCTCCATTTCCATTATTATGTAGAGGTGATTTGGAGATGTTGAAATATTTGTGTACTCCTACCTTACTTTCTGTAAATTTATTTTGATTTAAATTGAGTAGAAACTTAAAAACGAGATCAAGAATCGGAAGAATCAATTTGAATGGGAATATTTAGAAACATTAACGCCATATAAGCTTGTTACCGGTAGAGTTGGTCGATTAGCCTATGGGCTTAATGTCATTCAATTTACCATTAGAATACATTCTAAACAAGTATCCATTCATTTGTATTGTGTAGAGTATTAAAATGAAAGTCGGTGGCAAAGTTGAGACCAAAGTTAAAGAAGTTAAAGAATATTACGTATTTCAAAGATTAATAGGAAAAGCAGAAGGTAATTGGAGATTATACGGCAAGGTTAGTCCTAAAGATATCCAGGAGTATTTCCAATAATTAATTTTATTTTTCTAATTTTAATCTCTCATTTGCATTTTTAATCTTTGTCAACAAGTATTCTGATCCGCCTTTAGTTGGATCATTAACTTTTAACAAATGTTCCAAATTCTAAACACATCAATAAAGGAAATACTTTAACCATAGTTTCTTTCGGTGTATCTTTTTTGATATTTAGAATTTGATAAGCTTCGGAAATGCTCATTCCTGTTTGTACTTCTGCTTTATTATCTTTGTTCAAATTAGCATTTCGACCACCTGTACCTAAAACTATTAAACCTTGAAATTCACTTGCTGCGGTTATTTTGTATGCATCTACAAATGCATGACTTACTATCCTGATAGTAGTGCCTATTATTTTGATTATTGCTCTACCTGACATTCCAATAGATCAGAAATTTTAAAAAGTTTGAAAAATAAAAGACAAAAACTTTTTAAATGCGATATTGTTATCCATACAAATTAAAAATAAAGTGTTTTTATCGTCCATCTTTGGTAAAATATACTCCTTCATAAGGCCACAACCATGGTTTATGAATTCGAAAATTTTGAAATGGCATCCAATTTTCAGCAAGCGTACTGGAACGCCAATCTAGGAAAGAACACCACACATATACCCACCGAAACGCAAAGCGAAAGATGGTTTTCAGGAGCCAAGAATTATGTAACAGGCTTAGGACAACGAACCAATACTATAGAAACTGAACCTGAATGGCTACAATTAAGTTTTATGCAAGTAATTACCTTTTAAAATAAGTTTAATAGAGATGGGCAGGGTTTGCATTATTTGCATTATTTGGTGTATTTTTCCTTACATCATCTTTATTTTATCTTCCTGTTCTCTTACTCAAAAGTCGTAAATTTGCTACTTGCTTTACGTTTGGAAGCTTACTATTATTCCTCAGTATTGGTTTCTTAAAAGGACTTTATAAACATTTCAAACATATATTCTCTAAAAGTAGATGGCCGTTTACAACTGCTTATATCTTATCCTTAATTTTGACTTTGTATTCTTCTTTACTCGTAACTTCTTTTTGAGTTTATTTTTATTTAGAAAGAATCAATTATACTCACTTTAATATTTGTGGTCATTCAAATGATTGCTTTAGTTTGGTATATGGTTTCTTATTTCCCTGGTGGCAATTCCTTTTTGTTTCGTTCTGCCTCCAGCTTACTGCCCAGGTAAAATGCACAAAAATGTTTCTATTTAATAAACTAGCTTAGAACTCATACTCAGTGGAATTTATATCGGTTTACATCTTTTTATTGGGCAGAAAAGCATCATTATAGCTTTTTATCCTTTCGATCATAGAGATATTACTAATACTTTAGTTGGATATTCAGATATATCATTATATTATATTACCTAGATATATAGAAAAATGTTCACATTTTATAATCGTCGATTTATCGATGTCTGCAATTTTTAAATCGATGATCAAAATTTTGATAATCTATAATTGTAAAATGACACTAAAAGTACATCAATTAAAAAGCGCACAGAATTAATGAATTTTAAATTTAAATTTAACTAAATAAATAGCATTTAATTTGATCTCATTTATTGTTTCATACGTGCTTATTTAAAACAGAAACATTAAATTTATCAAAATGTTTCAACAATTACGAAGATACAGCGTGAAGAACGACAACAAAGGAACTGCAATCTTATTAATGAATTTAGGCGGTCCAAGTTCCATCTCTGAAGTATATGGGTTTTTACTACGTTTGTTTTCGGATAGAGATTTGATAAAAATACCATTTCAAAAATATGCTGCACAATATATAGCACGTAGAAGAACCCCAGAAATAGAAGAACAATATAAGAAGATAGGAGGCGGCTCTCCCATCTTGAAATGGACGACTATACAAGGTGAATTAATGACTTCCATCCTTGATAGAATTTCTCCTAATTCCGCTCCTCATAAAACTTTTATTGGTTTTCGATATGCGAATCCATTAACTGAAGAGGCACTGTTGAAAATACGAGATGAAAGATTTAAGAACGTGGTAGCATTTACCCAATATCCGCAATATAGTTGTGCAACTACAGGTAGTAGTTTAAATGAATTATATAGACGAATTAAGGAATATAAAATGGAAGATGTTAATTTCAGTGTTATAGATAGATGGGCTACTAATGAAGGTTTGATTAAAGCTTTCGGGGATAGGATCGAAAAAGCGTTAGAAAGATACCCCAAAGAAGTACGTGACCATGTAATTATATTGTTTTCAGCCCATTCCTTGCCGATGTCCGTGGTCAATAAAGGCGATTCGTATCCTAGTGAGATTGCGGCTACAGTATCCGAGGTTATGAGCTATTTGAACCATAGTAATCCATACAGAGTGGTTTGGCAGAGCAAAGTTGGGCCTTCAGAATGGCTTGGGCCACAAACAAACTTAGCGATCAAAGGATTAGGAGAACAAGGCCACAAAAACATTTTATTGGTCCCTATTGCATTCACTAGTGATCATATCGAAACCTTATTTGAATTAGATTTAGAATATGGCGAAGAAGCTATCCAACATGGAGTGACCGGATTAAAAAGAGCGGAATCTTTAAATGATAGTCCGATGTTTATTGATGCAATGGCGGGGCTGGTGAAGAAGCATATCGAACATAATTTCCCGTATTCGAAACAACTTATGATTAGATGTCCCGGTTGTACTAATCAGACGTGTGAGGATGCTAAGAAGTTCTTTTTTGTTCAAAGTTTGAGTCGTTCAAAATAAATATTACATTTTTCATAAACTGAGATATGAATAACCATCTCGTCGATAAAATTTCGAAAAAAGTGCAAATCTGGTTAAAGGGATTAGTGTACGTACAATTTAATAATCACATCAAATATAATCCTTAGGGTTTTATAGTCATAAAATATAATGAGACTGTAATGTGAGTATTCGTTCCATAATAACAATACTTTAAAATAATTCTCTGATATCAAATCTTATGTAGTTATCTAATAAGTACAACTTCTGTTCGAATAATAAAAATCAGAATAGAAATTGTACACATTTAAAAGTAAATTGATTTATTTTCAATCTTCATAACCAGAAGGTGGATTCCTAGCTCTTCTAGGCACTAATAAAAAATAACTGAAAATAAAAATTACATGGATAATTAGTCGGAACTTCAGGTACAGGTTGATGGCCAAGATAATCCCTTCTAATTTTAGGTATCACGAAATAACCAATAGGACCTACAAAAAATATATTAGGATTGGAGGCGTGCCTAATGCAGCTATAACTATTGAATAGAAGAAGGTTGTATAATGTATACTGAGATAACGTAATTTGTCTATCATTTCAAATTTTGCTAGATTTTTTGGAAATCAGTTGAAATTTTTTTTGAAATCTTTGACCAACTCTAAATCGAAAAATCCCAAGTAGCTGACTGAATAATTAATATACTAAATTTGAATTATACGTATAGAACAGTTGATATGGATTCGATAATAAGATTAAAAAGAAAAAGAGATGATTCACCTTTAAATTATTTAAGTAAATTACACCATTTATCTTATGTTTTAGTTTATAACCCGAATGATGATCGTATACATGATTTCCTTATATTTATTAGCTACTTTAAGAAAATTTAAATTAATAAGGACGTCCGAATCTGAAGAAGTAGGATATAATTCTCTAGTAATTCCACAAGAATCTCACAATTTGTTTAGACTAAGAAAGAAACAAATATATCGGACACTAAAAGAGATCAAATTACTTATACATTTGTAATTTTGACTTTTTCCAATTATTCTTTTAGAACGAAAAACCAACTTTTAAAGTTGTTAAAGCTCCTGATATTAATGGAAATAAAAGATTTAGACTTTTTGATGCCGTAAAAGACGCTCCAAGGTAATCACACAAATCATCTTATTTCTAGTGAGAATCAGCAAGATTCTGAACAATTATTGTGTAATCTCATACCTATGATTGAGGATCAACTATCTTGTAATTTATATATTTTTACACTTTATATAGTACATAGAGAAGCGTCCGATCAATTCGTCTACGATCTTTATATGGAAGATATGGATCCGGATACACAGGAAAATTCCAACATAGGATCTTTGTAATTTTTGAAACCAATTCTTATTTAGGGTTTGGTATGGTGAAGATAATTTTCTATGTGAGGATGATGAAGTAGATGAAACAGAACATGATTCAGAAGATTCTAATTGTATAATAATATATATTTATTTTTAGGTGAGGATTATTATGGTAATGATTATCCTGAGGAGGATAGTTATAATTCTGAAGGTATATCTTTGATTTATATATTTTATTAGCTTATTCGGATGAAATAGATGATAATTATGCCGATTAAGAATATTATTAAATGTAATTAGATTTTATTTAGTTTTATGCTTGTTAACTTTCGTAAGCTTTCGTTTGCTTTCTTAAAATCTCTTATCAAGCTCTAAATTTATTTAAAACATGATCGATATTACTGGAATTGTTCTTGTTATATCATTAGTCAATGATTCATTTTCGGTTATGATCTTTTCGATGTTTCTTGTCAAAGATTTTATCTGTTTATTCATATAGATTGAGACGTCAGCAAAAATCAAAAGAATAAAGTTTTATAAAAATTGAGCCAATAAGTTTAAGAAGGTCTCTAATTGATTTCTAGGAATTGTACACGACATTTTACAAGGAGAGACGACCATATTCAAAAGATGAAGAACATTTGAAAATAAACCAAAAATATTACTATCAAAAAATGTATATAAAGTATAATAGTTTTACTTGTGTTTACTATTTGTAAAGCTGTAAAGTTCAAGTACATCAACATCTTTATAATTAAAGATTAAAATCATCGGAAGATCAACATTGTTCTAAATCAACAATAAAATCAAATGTAAATTGTACTTGCTTGGACAATAACCTGGTCCCTAATTTTGATATCAATGATAGCGAAATGCGACAATCGAGGTCCAATTGTATAAAAGTAAAGATTTCAGAATAATTGATGACTTTTGATAAGAAAATATTGGTATAGAAAGAGAGAAAAGAATGTAAATCAGACAACAAAATATCCAGATCAGAGCAACTATAGAAATAAAAAAATGAGAATACTTGTTCAATATATCATATGCAACGAATTCTGGTTCTTTATTTACATTTATTGATGTTTGTTTCTAAACTTTTAGTCAAAGTTTGAATACAGATAAAATAGCCAATAAAACAAACAGATAATCGAAACCAGAAACAACACCTACATTAGAAAAGAAAGTAATCAGTGACCAATCCCAAGTTATAAATGATCTACTACTAGAAAAGAATAATTCTCTTATATCTGATGTCAAATATCTCCATTTGATTGCTGCATTTTTGATCGATATGCCAAGTAAACTTAATATCTTTGGTATCAAACTTGCCTTCTTGTATTGCTCCAATGTAGTACTGATGTTTTGATTCCTGTAATTGATTAATGTAGGTTCATAGCTTAACAAAACTGTAGACTTTGAAGTGCAATCCAGAAACAATTGATCTAAAAATGATGAAATTTTAAGCCCAATAATTAGGGTAAGAGTCAAACTTTGATGTTTAGCAATATTTTGATAATCAAACTTCCCTATAATCATATCAGAAGGCACCAAAGCATTTTTATCTTTACCAAATCTATTATGTATTTCATTTTCTATGTCTCTAACTTTAGTATTTAGATTGAAATCATGCAGATACACAAGAACTTGCCTTTTCTCTTCTTCATATTTCAAAAAGATATTTTCCAAACTGATAATGCCGATGTATGTAAACCTAGAATTTTATTAATGACTATAAAATACCATAAAATAGAAGAATCTATTAGAGATAAATTGTTATAAACTCCTAATAACAAAAACGAACTTGATGACCCAAAATAAGCACCCAAATCATTATATTTTTTGACTTTATCTAAATATCGCTTCTTCTTATCCTAAAACAATTAAAAGTAATATAAAAATACACGTAAGTCATCTGTTAAGTCTTCTGTATCACTATCTAGATCTGGATTAAACTGAGAAATTTAAAAATAATGAATTACCTCTAGCTCTTCATATGCCTTTTTCAATTCGCTAGATAAAATTTCATCGCCATCATGAATTATCAATACCTTTCCATACCCCCATACATTGTTTAAATTATATGGTCGATGATAATCTAATAGGAAAAATGTAGCTTCTTCGTCCTCGTCTTTGATTTGTGTATCATCTTGAAAAGTTAAGGAAGATAAATCGACCTGAGCACCCATATTAATTAAGACAATCTTTTTATGCTAAAAAATAAATAATGATAAATACGATAGATTGATTTTGTTTGATAGTATTCTCTAGTTCTTCGGCAGGTATAAATTGAAATACAAAGGGTACACATTCCAATTTTAACAAGTTCTAATATAAATGAAATATGAATACTGTTAGTAATTTCAAAGTTATTAAAGAATCTATTTCTTTATTACATAGTATTAAGATTTCAGTCTGTTTTCGTTTGAGATTTTTGTGAAAACTACTGATCGTATTTTCATTTAGCAGTGTCATTGAGAGAAACAAAAATGTAAATAACCTGCAGATAAAAACGAAAAATGATTATCAATAGATTATAAAAGGGTAAATATAATATAGTAGAAATTGTATTACAAAAAAGGTAAAGAGATGAAAACTCAATATTCCAAAATGCCTCCTCACGGAATCGAACCATGGACCTTCCGCTTACTAGGCGGACGCTCTGCCAACTGAGCCAAGAAGGCTACTTATATATTATAAAATATATGGTTTTATAAGTTTCTTAAAAAATGTTTAATAAAAGTGTTAGCTGCTCAAATAGTTTTTAGCAGGTAATCTGGTTTCTAATTGCTTAGAATGTTTAGTCTTGTGACTGAAAATAGAAGAATAGATTTCTTCATCACTGGTATCTGGTTGATCTGAGTTTAAATTAGAAGGAATAGATAAAGCATGTGTTTCATCATTTAAGTTAACAATTTTGTTAACTTAAATCAAACTGATTACTTGTCAATTCTCATCAATTGCAATAAATATCAAATGAAGTTGACTTGCGGTGAAACATATGGCACAATATGGGACAATATTTTTGAAAGATAGTTCTATTCCTTTCGAGAAGACAAAAAGGCTAATAAATACTTAAAATATAATAATTTATAAATTTATTTTAAAAATAATAAATATACAACAATTTAAAATGAAAGCTAATTTAAAGATAGTGTAATATGCAGGATTAAATATCAAGAGGGAGGGTGTACTCGACCTCTAAGCCATAAATAAGTACCCCCTATATAATCCACAGTTTTAAAACTATCCGACTCGTGCCTTCAATATTTTATGTATATTATTATTAAAAAACCTCTTNAAACCTCTTAATTCTTGAGGCAAAGCATCTTTTAGGTGTATACAATGTTTCTCTAGTGTCTTTTTTTGATTCATATTTTGGTTCAAATTCCTTGTAATCCTCATTAAATCTTGTCAAATAAGAAAAGAAACAAGAACCTTTT
>NIPM01002195.1:0-10969 GCA_002738285.1 Holacanthella duospinosa | reverse complement strand
TCTTTATCTGAAATTGAATTTTAATTTTTTTCAAGCTATTCATGATAATATTCAAAATATAATTATTTATAAACAAAGCTTGTAGTCTATATAAATTAATTTAAATGTCTTGATATTATTAGTATATTATTAAATGCGTAATTAAACAAAATTCGAGTGTCTCTTTGNAATTAATTTAAATGTCTTGATATTATTAGTATATTATTAAATGCGTAATTAAACAAAATTCGAGTGTCTCTTTGCGCGTTCCGCTCTAATATTATACATTGTCCACTAAATAAGCGCATAAATTATCATAAGCATTTCTACTACTTTTTAATATAATAGGCTGGTTTAATTTAACTTCAATAAATAGAAAAAATATTTACAATAATACTATATACTTTAATTTTTCTAATAAAAATTTTACCCATGCTACTAGGGCAAAAATGAGTTGCATCCAAAAGAGACGATTGTCTTTTTTGAAAATCAAGCAAATTTTACTAATACAATTACTACTGATGGTTTTGTAGTTCAAGATATAAAGAAAAGCGCAATATATCATGCTATTAAAGTATATAAGCACTCTTTTAAACTGAGTTAAATAATATCACTATTAGTCTGATCTTAAAATGTCCTATTTAAACGAATAAAACCAACATTTCCATATCTAAAATAAAATTTAATAAACCTGGTATAAATACAAGTGCATCATGAATATTTTCAAGTACGCAAAAGAGTATAGAAGCATATCAAAATTTGTATGTTATTTTGCTTGCAAAAAATGGTCGAGAAAAAGACCCAAAATCGACAATGAAATTATGCCAATGCTAATGGCGATCAATTGATAATACGACGATATTGTGATAATAAAGATATCGAATATTATATGATATTACCATCATATTTACTGTTTTATAAAATATTGTAACTTGAAAGTCAAATGCCAAAGTTGGAAATATTTCAGAGCCTTTTATAAAATGACAATATCTGACAGAGAAATACTTAATGGACATAGTATTTATAATAGATTAATTACAAGTATGATAATAGTTACTTTTTAAAACTTTAGCATCTTTCCATTTATATTTATTTCTAAAATAGTGTGCATCATTTTTTAGCTAATAAAATCCAATTTGCTGCAAAATTGGAAAGTTCACGAAATTTTACGCAAATAAAGAAGAACGTGATGCTTTGATTTGTTTATGAAAGAAGGTATTATAAATATATGAATACAGTAAAATTTTGAATTGATTCAAGTAAATTTTGAGTAGAACTTAAAGAAATGAGACGGGAATTTGGCCAACTTGATACCTTAGATAAATAATTGTATAACTTGAATAAAAAAATAGTAAAAAATCTGCTAATTATATATTTTAATATTCATCAATCAATTAAATAATAAATAAAATTCCACAATTTTTCGTTTATCTTTGATCGAGATATTTTAATTTCATTTTTGCGCGGATATTTAGTGGACCATATATTAGGGTGTCCAAGAAAATGTGGCGGTGAAAATTTTCTCCACACCTCGTTTAAAGTGTAACAGATCGAACCCAAAATTGATTATCTATAATAGGGATACAATTTATTTATAAATAATACACACAGTTTTGTTTTTTTCAAAATGAATTTTAAAGAAGAATCGATTGAATCATTTTGTGCTCAAGATCAGCGTATAATTATTAAATATTTAACTCTACATGGTAAATACCCTTCTCAGATCCAACAAGAATTAAAGAATACTTTAGCTAATAGTGCAATGTCTCTGAGAACAGTTGAGAGATGGCAATCAAGGTTTAAGAAAGGAGAGATATCGATAGAAGAACCTCGTGGAAGGCCATCTGAAAAAAATGATGAAACACTAGAACGTATTGAGCTGTTAAAGATCTTTTATTGGAAAACAAAGCTGTAAGTGTGAGGCTAATTAGCGAGAGTTTGAATATCACCAAATCATTAGTGCTTCTAATTTTAACTGATGATCTAAAGTTGAGTTAGCTACATGGTCGCTATATACCAATGGAATTGAACGCAGATCAGAAGGACCACAGGGTTCAGGCTTGTATATCTAACCTCTCCGATTATAGTAAGACTAAAGAAAAGCTGAAAAGAACTCTAACTTTTGATGAAACATGTATTGTTTGTACATGGAGCCACAGAAGGATCAACTGATATTCTGACTAGAACCTGGTGAAAAGGGACCATAAGTGGCAATGAAAAAAAGTTATGGAGATAAAAGGATGTTGCTTTTAGCAATGGACTACAATGGTATCGCTTTTTGTCATCTGTGTAGCGAAAAAGAAACATCAATGCTGAGCGCTTAAAATCGATTTTAAGCGAAAAAATTCCTATATCGCTAAGCACTAAAAGGGTTTCAAGCCTATAATTTTGATGGATAATGCGATACCACACAAGGCTAAACTCCTACAGGACTTTTTGTAGATAAAAAATTCGAGCAATGGTATCAACCACCATATTCTCCCGATATTTCGCCACGTGATTATGATTTTTTTTGGATCTCTTAAACGTGAACTTCGTGGTGTGCAGTTTGATACTTGGTCGGTGTTCGAAACTTGGCTAGAAATGGTGATTTTAAAAGGAATGAATCGAGGGCTGTATCGTGGTGTTCAGAGACTGCCTGAGCGCTTGAAAAGTGTCATTTTCAATGAGGGAAACTACACTTAATTATACTTAAATTTTGTCAATTTCTACAAAGTATTTTTTGAGATATAACAAAAAGTTTTTACCGCCATATTTTCTTGGAGACTAATATGAACTTGATTATCAAAAAAAGCTATCAACCTTAAAGTTTTTCATTTTCCACATAAAATAAAGAAAAGACATCGAATCAAAAAATAACACCTATATATTATAAAAATATTGAGAGAGAAGTATAATACAATCTATAATTTGACATGAAGCCCAACACCAAAAGAATGTCACCAAAACAACAAATTTGACCAATCTTCTAGAATTTCACCGCTATAATACATCCCAGATCTTTGGAAATTTGTGAAAATATCTATAAAGATGTATTTTATTTAATATATATCTCAAAGATAAATAAAAATCTGATATTAATTAATATAAATGATTTCATATACCTGAGCAACTCATCGAAACATCACGGCCTTAAAAATTGGTAGACAAATAATAAGTTGAATTTCTATTCATACAATCATATTAACACAACACAGTTGCTTAACATTTCACTACTTATAATCTTTTCAGACTTATGAATAATGAAATTTTCTAAAAGATCGATATTTTTAAATGAGTCTAAAGAATGCTTTACCCGTAAAAAATAAATAAGTGGACATACTTAATAAATTATTAAAGGCAATATATACTTATTTATAATATCTCGATTAGGATTTCTTCTTTTATTTTTAACAATTTTCCATTTTATTCAAAATTGCAATTTTCAACCAAATCACCTGATATTGAAGAATGACAGTGACCGAATTAACACAAAACTGGCGGAAGTTTAGTTCTTTCTCAAAAGCGTATATTTAAATATTAAAAATTAGCACAAAAAAAAATAGAGAATTAATACCAAAGCTAAGTAGCGAAAAGTATTATAATTGTAACACTAAAAATAATGTAAAATATCTGATAATTAATCTTTAGGAAACTTCTTTATTTGCTCTTGGTTCAGATGACAAAGACGAAAACTTAGCAATTTATAGTGATTTCGACAACAAACTTAAAGTAATACAATTGTTATATTTTAGTGCAATTTTTCATTCACAACTCTTCCTAATTTTAGTCTAGATTGGCATAAAAAATATATCATTGCTGGGCATTCTGACCATTTGATATCATTTATTAAACCTCCTATAGGAGCTTCAGAGAAGGCAGGAGATTCTAGATTAGTTATAAAATCTCAATTTAAGCATAAAGGAGAAACCGTACATTTTAAAAACCGATTTTTAGAATAAAGATATTGTTTTACCAGGCCAATATCCTTATTCAACAAAAATCACAAAGGTACAATTTTCAAATAGCACTTCAGACGCATATGGGTTTCTTTCTCTTTCCGCTTCATCTATAAATATCTGGGATGCAAATTACATTAAAGAGCCATTAAGAGAGATATCAGTATATATTAATTTTAATATTTTAGTTTGGAAGAAATTATAATACATGTGCTGAGTGGTGCATTTCGGAGAGTATTTCGGATAGCTCTAAAGTACTTGCATGTGCGGATTCGTCTGGCTCTTTGTCTTTGATTGACACAAGAAATTTCATGCCGATAAAAATTTATAAAGGTCAAGAGAATTCATACTATTTCATAAACAACATAAAATGGCACCCTTTGTTGCCATATTGTTTTGCTTCGACAGGTAAAACCATAAGCTTCATTTTATAGAAATCGATGGTGCTGTAAAAGTCTGGGATGTAAGAAATTGTAGAAAAGAAGTGGTTAATATTAATCGCGTATCACACAGGATAAATTCTGTAACATAAAACACATTGATTTTAAGATTATATGGGATGAAAGTCATTATGATAATATTATTGTATATTCTTTACAGAAAAATATAAGCATATTTAATATAAGGAAATATATAGACTCTTCTGTCAATAATTCAATAGACTTTGCCTATAATCATGATGTTTTGGGTATTTTCGGCAATAAAGACACAGATCAAATGAATCAGAGTTATTATGTCGCAACAGAAGAAGGAAAATTAGAATATTTTGAATTTTCAGAAGATTTATATGATGAATGGGCACCATATTCACTGGATTCTAATATTGATTCCAAATCAAGCACCTCAAGCCGCTATAAAAATCTCAGGAATATAGAAATCTCCATTTATAACGACAATATTTTGAAAGCTACAGAAAAGTTAAAAGAACTTGATATGTATAGTAAGGAAATGGCAGACAAAATACCTTCTATTAAATTCAAAGAAAATATAATTTCAGCTAAGAATAAACCATTTACTATATCTTTAGAAAACACAGAGATCGATCCAGAATCATTCAAAAAAGAAGCCAAACATATATGGCTATTTGGAGTATATCTGGATCTAAATACCCGACCATATATGGAAATTATGAAAACAAATAGCATAAAAAGAACAATCTCTCCGAAAAGATTCGCTGACGTAACAAAAAAGGAAGTTATATCACCTCCTGTTATACCTAAAAAGGAACTGAGACCTTCTCCTGTTGCCTCTGAGAAACTTGACTTACCATCTCCTCTACAAACTCCTCGAAACCTTAAAATCGACACTTCCTTAGATAAATCAAAGCTAGATATTTCTTCGATTAACTCATTCTCTGTGGGTTCTTTTTCGTCTGTTAATACACCAACTTCAGACATCAAAACTACATCGTTGTCTAGCCCACTAACTGCTCAACCATTGAAACAAGAAAAAACATTTGTGGCACATATAAAGGAATTGATAGCACATGATAGTCACGAAGAATTATTATCATTGGAAACATCCATAAACACATTCGTTAAAAGCAACTTTACTCAAGAAACTGTCTCTCTTTTGAATGTAACATATTACTTTTATATTTAGTCTATTTTCCGATTCTTGGTGCACAAGAATTACGAAAAATGCTACAAGATCATAATCAAGACACTTCAAGACATTTATTTTATGAGTAAGCAAAAGTCAAATGAAAAATTGGATTTATGTCTTCTTGCCCCTTTGATTTATTTACTTTTATACCCTACTGTTTTTGATACTGATGTATCCAAAGCTTTATCACCAAGAAACACATATCCACATTTATCTCCTCTTCAATCTCCAGGTGCTACTATACCTCCCTTTAAATCCAATTCTGTGTCAAGCACCTCTGAAGTTCCAAAACGACCACCTTTGAGAAGAGAACAAACCAACCAAATACTAGCAGATATACACAACGAAATCAAAAGCATAATAGCTGCTCATCCTTCAGCTATTTTAAGAATGGTGAAATTGAACTTGTAACTCCCAGATTTGTTAATTTTTAAGAGATATCTATTTGATACAAAAGTCTCATGCAGAAGGAACCAAACAGCACGCACAAGCTTTAATCGATCTGATGATTACAAAACTTGAAATGAAGCCTGATTTTAGAAAGCCATTATTGTATTATACTATCTCTTCTAATACAATCATTGCACTTCTCGATTCGCTAGTTGTCTGTAAAAGATATGATGATTTTTTGACCTTTTCCTCTCTATTTTGCCATGTTTCCGCATATTTTTAATCTTTAGTTACTAGAGGAAAAACCAATCGCAGAATCAATTAATCAGATAGCTAGCTCTTCAGTTGTGCCAAAGATATCTGGCTTGTTCAATACCACGTTGAATTGTCTAAAAAATGATCCACCTCAAGTCGATAGAGAACTTTTTAGAGTAATTTCATGTTATTAATCAAGTAGGAATCATTGATCATTCTTATCAAGTTGGGAACTGTATGTAAATTTTCATGTCCTGGTTTTGATAGCTTTTATTTGAAAGACTCTTTAGCGTAAACATGAACATTTTTAATATTTAGTAAAATTTTCAAGCCTTTTATTAAATGGATTAAAGACAACCGAGCAGCTGAAAAAAATATGATTATATCGTATTTTACATTTTATATTCTTAGGGAAGTCACAAAGGTGTTAAAATACAGTGGAAATAGAAGTGTTTTGGCATCTATAGATGAAACAAATTTGGAAGAATGTGTTAATGTGCTGATTGTGCTAGTAAAGAAATTGATAGGAAATTCTCCAGGTTAAGCTTTTATTAAAACTCGTAAACAGATTTCCTGTTATTTGATTCATGTCTTGAAAATTATAATCGCTTTTTAAAGAAAATTAAAGAAATAGAACATAAAGATAAAGCTTTAATCAAATTTAAACAAACATATCATCATTAAGAGTTTAGGTTACTTATATTTAAATTATTCCAATAAAATTCCATGATATTTTTACAAACTTTATTCAAAGGTAAAATATAGCCACAATGAGGAATATCGACCAATTTTTTATTCTGGCTTTTAATGCTGCCATAAATAAACTCAGAATGTTCTATTGGTACAAGAGAGTTGAGTTTTCCATGAATACACATTAATGGTACAACTATCTCGCTCCAATCAGGATTGTTTTCCATCTTTGAAACTTTGTACAAATCTGAATAATACCCAGATCGCCTAAAACTACCATTAGATAAACAGACAGAAAAATCTTCCATGTGACTTTTCATGAACTTATCATCAGTTATTTCTTCATAAACTGATTTATGCAGAAAATATTTGTAATAAGATCCAAACTTGTATGATATTGCATTAGACAAATTAGTACATAAGAACATATTATTAAAGTAGAAATCTATCCAATTAAAAGGTATCTTTTTCGACATCCCATTTACCAGAAATAAACTATTCACTTGATTAGGAAATAATTTCGTATAAGTTAGGGCTGTAATCGCAGAAGTATCAAAACACAGCAAAGCACATTTCTTAATAAAGAATTGGGATATGAAATGATTAATAACCAAGGCCTCTTCCATAAAACTCAAGCAAGGCGGAGTTGATAACAAATACCCAGGTCTGGAAATTGAGATAAATGTAGTTGGAGGATAACCTGGTACTTTTGATAATATAGTACTAATCCATTTGGAAAAATCAAACCCACCAGGACTACCATGCAAAACCAAGATAACAGGATTCTGTAGTAAATTTAAAGGGATCTGTTTATTGAATATTGGACTTGATGATAAAAACGGTTCTTCTTTATTTTCATTACTATCTATAATATATTGTATCTTAAATTTCGGTTGATTTGCTTGACTTTTTAAGGTCATTGTGAAGTGGTTATATTTCAATTGATTGTTGCATGTTTTTACCCATTTTCGATAGTCTTTGAATGTCATCAAAAAAATTGAATTGCGAGTTGAATCGATAAATTGTTGGATTACTTTTGTATGAACGTAAAAAGCATAAGCGCCTAAAAAAGTATCATCATGGTTATGTTTTATCTGTTTATTCAATAACTCCGCCTTTTCAGCAAAAGATATTTAATTTTGAATTATAAAACAAATTGAGTAAATATGAATTTATTAGTAAGAATTAATCGATTACATAACATAGATAGTTCCATATTTCTGTAAAAAGGTCTTCTTGAAATCGGACAAAGATGACAACACAATAAAGACAGGTGAGTCCTTGATAAAGAACAATGAGTCAGACAAAATATTAATAAGTGGTTGATAAGTGTTGAATTTGACTAGACTAGGCTTATAAGGAGTATTTTTGTGAACTTCAAAATAAAACTCTAAATGCTCAGGATGAAAAGCTCTTCTAGTATCCCAAGATGCAGGCTCGCAAAATAATAAATTGACATATTCTTTTATATACGTCGACTCTTTGAATTCCTTTATAATTTCTTTTTCTTCGTACTCTGGATAATACCATGTAACGTAAAACTTTAGTTCTTTGTCATCTAAGGATACTGATTGCAAATCGAGTTTTGGTATGATTTCTTCGTTGTTATCATTTACATACCTAATATGTTTTCTCTAAACTATAAAAAAATTGGATAATTTACCTTCAACATTTCAAGTATATTTTCTCTGCTTTCAATGTCCTTTTTCTCTTTGATCTTGATTGAATTTTTGATCTTTTCAATTTCTTCTTTGAAATTGGTCTGTGTTGAATCTAACTATTATTTTAAAAAAGAAAAATAGTACATTGCTTGCAAATTTAATGACTTCTAATGCTTCTTCTAGCTTCTCTAACATAACCAAGGATCTGCAAGCCCTATAATAGGCCTTGAAGTTTTTAGGATTCAATTTTATCGCCTCAAAGCTGTCTTTAGCAGCATACCGATACTTGTCTAAAACTTAGTAGTTTACTATTTACCTATTTTTATAAACACGTTAGCTCTATTGGAATAACAGATGGATAGAAGAGTGTTAGAACCACAATCTAAACTTATAGCCGTAGAATAGTATTCTGCTGCAACTTTGTAACCATCTTTTCCTTTGTTAAAATGGGTATTTCCTATATCTTTAAGTTTTACAGTTAATTCTAAAAATTAATGAGAATGAGATTACCTTCTGGAGAGCCAGTTAATCCTTCGGCTTCATAGTCAACTTTATCAATAGAGAAACTGTTTTGTATTTCATCTGGATATAGTTTTACTTTTCTTAAGTTTTCTAGTAATTCATCAATATCAAAGCTAAATCCAAAACAGTTTTTGGTAATTTCGCCTGTCATTTAAAATTTTTAACTCTCATTCCATTTTTATAAAATCAAGGAATAAGCCAAAAAGATTTTTGTATTGGCTCATACAAATAGGGACACCTTTAATAGTTTCTGGTAATAGTTCCTCGCTAANGCCAAAAAGATTTTTGTATTGGCTCATACAAATAGGGACACCTTTAATAGTTTCTGGTAATAGTTCCTCGCTAAAATAATTGAAAGTACATGAATTACTTATTTATCATATCATTCATTTCTAATAAATGGCTTGTCAAATTTGCAGCTCTTTTTATCTGAAAAGGTGTCGTCATTCCTTTATATGCTTCCTTTGCTAAACCATTTGGATGGTCACTTAAAGCAGTCCACCAATTTATATTGATCATAATGGGATCTCGGAACTCTAGATAGGCTTTATTTAACCAGATATCTTCTAACCACGAAAGCTAATGAATAAAATTAATTTTAAATTGCTTTTTGAGTTTTATCAAATTCTTTAAGTCTTTTTTGTAATGTCTCTCCTACACCATTTGGTTTTTGAAATTCTTCGATTAGCTGTTTTGTTTTTTCAAGTTGTTTTTCTGTTAATATAGGTTCTAAAGATTTGGTATATAATTCCAAAGTATGATTCAAATCAGGTACCGGCAATCTGGGTAACTTTTCTTGATTTGAAAATGTTTTCTGTTCTATACTTGTTGTTTGTTTCCTAGTATAAACTCTTAATAGCTTATAGTAGTTTGGTTTCGTAATGGTCTTCAACATATGACCTTTAAATTNTTTCCTAGTATAAACTCTTAATAGCTTATAGTAGTTTGGTTTCGTAATGGTCTTCAACATATGACCTTTAAATTTGCAAATTCGTAAAATAAAATTTTGAACCAAGTAACTTATGGTAATGCTATTTACAATCTGTAAAATCCCCCAATTTTGTTTAATATCATTAAGTATGATCGGTGTACAATAAATTCATTTTAGGTTGGGTTGGAGGAGCAAATTCCGTTATGGCAAAGATAAGAATAATTCAAAGTCAATTCCAAATGTATGAAAGTCCTTGTTTAAAAAAGATAGTGGTATTTTAATAATATTAAGAATAAGTTTTTTAACCTTTTTACTTTTAGAAATGATCTGGAAAATAAATTGATAAGTGCCAAATGACCCAAATAGTCGCCATAACAAAGACCTAATAATAATTTAATTCAATACACGATACTTTTCGGTAGTATATGGTATATCTGAATTAATTGATGATTGTAAAGATTAAATTGGAATGGTTCAATGAAGATTGTATTGAAAGATAGAAAACACTCAAAATATATGAGGTTTATTTAATAATAATTTAGGATGCAGGTTATACAGATGATGTTTTACAAATATCATTTGAGTGTAAATTTCAATTGAGTAAGCTTAAGGATTAAGATTAGAATTCCAAAAAATTAAAGCTGACTAAAGAAGTCTAAATAGTAAAGCTTATATTTCATCGTCTATATTTTTCTTTAAAAGAGCACTGGAGCCATCTTGAACAATTTAGAGAGACTTAAGAGACATAAATTTCATTTAAAGACTTAAGAGGCGGTAGATTTCATTTAAAGACAGTAGATTCCAATTTCATCAAGTTTCTAAAGAAAATATCAAATAAAACAAGATCATTATCACTGCCAAATTAGTCTCGAAGATTGAAGAATGCATCCTAAATTATAAATAAACTGGGATCGAAAAATGTACTAAAAAGTTAAACAATCCTAGACGTATACACATACAGACCTCACAATAATCAACATAAAGCCCATGTTATTGGC
>NIPM01002194.1:0-11047 GCA_002738285.1 Holacanthella duospinosa | reverse complement strand
AAATGTTCCATCTGGAAAACTTTTACCAGAAGTAGCACTCTGAATAGGAGTACAATTCCAAGCAAGAACAGTGTTCAAAGAGATAAGCAGGTATGAGAATTTCATATATAATTTTCTAAGTAAGGACTTATAGAACTTTTATAACCAATTTTGGAATAACTTATTCAAAAAGATTAATAAGAGAATTTAAACAGTTTATATTATTAAATTCTTCATTAAAAATATCATAGTGTTCTTATTTTTTCGTTAGCTTTTAATGAGACTTCACAATTTACTTATTGTTTCTGCTTTTTAGAATTTTAGAATCAGAAAAGAATAAACCATGTTGCACGAGTGAAATGACTAATTTTAGTCAATAATGAGTTTTTTAATAAACTAAACTCATTTCCCTCCCCCTTTTTGCTAAACTTTTCCTTATTAATTCTAAATATAAGTTTTAAAAATAGTTTTACTTAATCTAACAATAGGCTAGACTAAGCATTACTACAAAATGGATGAAAACTTTATATTTTGGTTGTATTATTTGGTTAATAATTTATATTTATTTTCGTTCAGAGTAGTCCCCAATAATTGGTTGAACAATAATCATTAAAAATGTGGTTGAATTAAGCAAAAAGAGAATAAAGTGCCATAAAGAATTATATGCTTCAAAAATATTGTGCCAAATTAAAATTTTCTACATATTTTTCAACCAAATAATGTTTTATTTCCAACTATTTCAACCAAAATATTATGTTAAATTTTCTTCCACATGATTAAATATTCTCTTCCTTTTGAGCCTTATTAATTGTCTAGAACATTTTAAATTGGATTTTTTAAAGATCCAAAATGGCTCCATAAGATAGAAATCCTAGGATTTAATAATAAAAGCTTAAATCTTGGTGATGATATTATTAGCTAAAGAGCAAGTAGATTTGGTTGCATCAGACTTCAAATGAATTAATCCTTAAATGAAATTACTTCCAATTGCTTCACAACTCCATTCTACAAATACATTAAAACAAAGGTAAGAACTTCTAAGACCATAGAAAAGTGCTTCGATCTTATACAACCTAAAGCTATACAATTCTAAAAATAAAATGGATATCATCAAGTTCAAAACTAAGCCCCATTTTTCTTTAACGAAATCACCTTTGGGTCACCCAATAATAAAATCTATATCAATCATAAATAAAGAGAAAACTTTATCATCAGCCTTCATATGTTTGGACCAAGCATCCTTGACGAAATTATCATTTACGGATACACACACAATCTTCTCAACTCCTTTAGATTTTAGTTCATCATAATGCTTCAAATAAGATGCTAAATGAGACTATAAAACTCATATAAAAAGCTAAGCACTTACATTGCTTCACTCTACGAATATACAAAAAGAATTAGAAATGGAGGGGTTTTACCAGGACTAAAAGCAGCTGGAAGTCCGATCAAAATCAACTTCAAGTTTGATTGGCAATTTCTTTAATGTTTTTCGTATCGTTTATATTTTGATAATACAACTTAGCGTTTAATAATTTGTTTTTGATTTTGATAGCCATTCTTTGTATAAAAACTAAATTTCTCATTGTAAAACCCAATTAAATTGGAAAATTATAATGTGATTTACAGGAAAATTGTAATGGTTTGTTTTTGGAGTTTAAAGGGNTTTGGAGTTTAAAGGACTTTATTCTTATGCAATTTGTAAATGATGGTTATCTTCATGTTTTGAATCTGTAGAATTTTGTGTTTATTAATTTTTCTGATCATTCATTTCATCATATTTTATCCAAGCACTTCAAAAATCATATGGGACAAAATTTTTGAAGCCTCGGTTATAATTCTAATAGAATTTTAATAAAAAAACAATATTCAATAATAAATATTGTCGTAAAACGACAAAATATAAAGAGTAAAAATATATATGGCCATTTTGTCGTAAAAAGACCATTATTTTATTATTTAAAAATAAAATGAAAAATATTGGACAAGTTGTGATAAAGATTAAAGACTACTGTATTAGGCCACCGAATAATCGGATCCGTCAACCTGAATGTATATGCAGTCGGTAGGGTGCCACTATGCTCAAACGAGACTCTTAGTAGTATAGGTTCCTACTCATTCGCTACAAACAGATGAACATCCTAATGACAGAAAACTCGAAGTTTTTTACATCGAATCCATCACAGTACTTGTGATTTTACTTGGATTCGACTTCTATTTATACTTTTCCCACATAAGAAGTGGATAATTGGTTTGAAACCAATTATTGGCGCATTGATGATTCTGAAACAACTTAATAAGGATGCATAAAAGTACGGAGCATGATGAATTAAGATGCATAAAATTGCGGATACAACTTATAAGCATGCATAAAGAGGCGATATTAATTAATAAGCATACATAGACGGTCTTAGGCAAACTAATAACAATGCATGAATATGCATAAGTAATTATATTGAACTGAAACTAAAATTCATGCAAACAAATATTGACTTGAAACATGATGAATTGATGATTTTGAACATAAAAAAATTAATGCACCACTGTGAAAATGAAGAACCAACAAATAATTAAATGAAATTTAGTAAGGCCCAGCAAATAATAAATGGGGACTGGAACTGAGCAGAATAAAGAGGACCCAGACAAGATAACAGTCTTTTTTCCTATAAATAGGTTTTTGTTTGCAGTAAACATCATCTTCTACTAAACTAAAGTAAAATGAAAGTACAATCAACCGAAATAAATGATGCAACAATTCCTGGTATGAAATTCTTTACAAAAAGATTCAAAATAATAGAAAACATCAAGAAGCTGCATTTAAATGCCAAAATAAACCAAAGAAGTAATATATTGTCTGTTCTGGCTTATAAAAGCTTAAAAGGGCTTTTAAGAAAAATGAAATGCAATTTTTCTGATTCACAGTTCACAATTGCAAGAAATAAAAGAAAAGAAGGTAGAATATCTTTAGATAATTATCAGCGTTATGTTCCTTATAGTAAAAGAAAATTAGATCAAAGTGTAGTGGGTAAAATAAGTGAATATCTAAATAAGTATTCGAGGGAATCCCCACATGAGAATGGTGTAAAATATTTGGAAAAATCAAAAAAAGAGATCTATAGATCATATATAAATGATGGTAATTTTAATATTACATATGGGACATTTATAAAATATTGTCCTAAAAGCTATAAAAAAGGTGAAATGTGGACTGATGTTTGTGGCATTTGTGAGCTTAGTAAAAACATATTAAAAAGAAATTACTCATCATTAAGTGTTGAAGAAAAAGAGGAATTTATTAAAACCAAAGAAATATATCAAATGCATCGTCAGGTGGTAGAAAATCAAAAAGAACAATTTAATCTTCTAAAAGATAATTTAAGTGACAAGTCCTGTATCCTTATACTTGACTATAAGGAAAATTTCAAGCTATCATATGGTGGTCATGAAGTTGGCCAGGACTTTTACGAAAAGAGACAGATTACATGTTTAGGTTCATGTTTAATCTTTAAAAATAATGGATCAGTGTTGAGACATTATATAAATATATTATCGGAAACATTATCCCATGATTCACTATTTTCTTCTGAGGCTTTTGCCCGTATAGTTGGCCATTTAAAGGGTTTAAGATACGAATTTGTCAATGTATTCACAGATTATGGTCTTCATTTTAGGTCTAAATAATTCCTTTATAATGCGAAGAATTTATCTGATAAGTACAGTCTCAATATCTCCGTTAACTTTTTTGGTGAGCATCATGGTAAGAGTGACGTAGATGGAATGTTTGGTAAACTTAGCATTGTTTTTAAAACAATTGATTACAAATATGAAATCAATAATGTTTATGAGCTAAAAGAAGCATTTGAGAATGAATTTAAATTTAGGCACTGGAATAATGTATTCTTTGAGGTTTATGAAAGAAAATCTAGACCAAAGTTTATCAAAAAAATGAAATTTAATGGACTTAAAAAGATTATGTCATTCTTATTTATAAAAGGTTCTTGTTTCTTTTCTTATTTGTCAAGAATTGATGAGGATTACAAGAAATTTGAACCAAAAGATGATTCAAAAGAAGACACTAGAGAAACATTTTATACACCTAAAAGATGCTTTGCCTCAAGAATTAAGAAATTTTTTAATAATAATATACATAAAATATTGAAGGCACGAGTCGGATAGTTGTAAAACTGTGGATTATTTAGGGGTACTTATATATGACTTAGGGGTCGAGTACACCCTCGCTCTTGATATTTAATCCTGCATATTACACTATCTTTAAATTAGCTTTCATTTTAAAATGTATATTTATTATTTTTTAAATAAATTTATAAATTATTATATTTTAAGTATTTATTAGCCTTTTTGTCTTCTCGAAAAGAATAGAACTATCTTTCAAAAATTTTGTCCCATATGGAAGAAAATTTTTGAAAGAAACATAATATTTTAGTTGAAATAGTTGGAAATAAAATATTTAAATATCATTTGGTTGAAAAATATGTAGAAAATTTTCATTTTTATCAACTAAAATAGCTTTTTACATAATTATTAAAACTTTTCAACCATAATGATACATTTTCATCAAGAATTCCTCATTTTATCAACCAAATACATTATGATTTTTTCAAAAATTTAGACCTATATTAAGTTTTCTTCAAAAATTTTCTTTCAAATGAATTCATTTGAAGTACAAAACCCCGATATGTTCACTATTTGACTACAGTATCTCTATTATTGTTAATTTGATATAAATATTTATAGGTAACTTCAATTTAGTTTTAACTTTAGATTGATGAGATTAGAATTTGATCAAGTTGTATACCTATAAAGAAAGGTTTAAATTGCGGTTAAATTTACTTTATAAACCAGTTTTGTATAATTTATAGTATCTTTGTAAGTAAGACTAATATTATTGAAAGTAATCTTTTCTCTCTAATTTCAAAGATACTTTCATTTTGACAAATTACCTAATCTTGTTCAATTACCTAGATTATAAAATTTCCATAAAAATACATAAATAAGTATCTCAGTTTGGCTTCTTTATGAGCTATATAAATTAAGAGAGAAGGGTTACTTGGAAAAATCTATCTCATCTGACATTCACAAAAGTAAATTTGATCAAACTACTGGAGAGCAATAAAGACAAAGATACGCAATATAATGCCCGAGTTAATCATATCTGTTTACTATATAAATTAAGAGAGAAGGGGTACTTTAAGAAATGTTTTTTCTTCGACATTCACAAAAGTAAATTTGATCAAACTATGGAGAGCAATAAATACATGCAATGCTCAACATAACTTTGGTGATTATCGTATTCTATTTAAATTACAGAGAAAATGGTTACCTGGTGCAAACTTTTTCCTTATACAAAAGTAAATCTAGAATATGTTCAAACTATTATAAAGCATTAGAAAAACAAAATTCCAACTATAAAATCAGTAATAGCTTTGCTTCTCATACTTTTTAAAATAAAGAGAGGAAAGATACCTTATGAAAATTTCTTCTTTCGTCATTCACAAAAAGTATTTTTGAATTTGATTTAATTCTGTACTAAACATACAGGAGATTATCTCCTTGTTTAATGATTACTTTCCTTAAACTCCTAAGGGTGGGTTACACACTTAGAACTATTTAAAGAGGTGCTAAACCCACCTTTTTTAGCTTATGATTTTTCTTTAAACTTCTTGCAACTAAATGTCGCCAGTAATAGCCACCTTGGCATTAAAATTGGTAGCAGCGGAGTTTTGATCCTTCCGAAATCCTCCCTTTTGGTTCTTTGGGCTAAAGTGGTTGTTTAACGGCTGGCCACCGGAAAATATCACCGAAGCATTTCTGTTGTGGATGTTTTCCGCACCCCGAGTCTGCCAGTTCCAATCTTGGTGGCTTTTAACACCAATATTAGCAGTTTTACTCCGATCTTAGGGAATTCTCTCCCGATCAAAAAAATTTATAATAGGAACTGGCAGATATCCCTCCAGGCCGCTGGCTGGGGGACGGGGTGCGTAAAGACGATGGAGAACTCAACCTGCCCAGTATTCCAAGAACCCTATGGTATAGAAAAAAGTATGGTAACTAACAATTGCTCACATCAAGTATGCGGCCTATGCTTTGTGAATGATATCATTTCTAATAGTGGCCTTATTGGATGCCCGATTTGTAGAAAAAGTTGGAGATAATGAAGTACTAAACTTGGAAATGAAACCTTACCGTCCTGAAAATGAGACACCTGAAATAAGGGATGAGTAAATGATTTTTCAACATTCTTTGTTAGCAAATATGAACGGACTTGAAAGAACAGCAAGTTTAATTGATGTGCCTTTGAGAAACCTTCATGGATGAAGAGAAGAAATTAGGAATGAAAATTACCGAGCTCAAACTAGAAGATGAACTCCTAGAAAGAAAAGAGCATTTGAACTAGTTAAAGAAGGAAGGTGCAAGGTTTGCAATGTGATAAGAAAGAAACACTTTCTCAGGCGAACAACTCAGAAAGTTGACTAAGGATAAAGAAGCAAGTTGCATTTTTTACCATACTTTGAGAACAAACTAACTTTTTTAATAAATGAGTTTTAAAAGATAGTGTTGCCAGGCCGGCTTTGTGTCTTTTTAAGACGCAGGGTTGGCCTTTAACAGCGTAAAATACTTTTTATACTCACAACTTTTAGCAATGCAATCAACTATCTCCTTAAGAACAGGCGCAAGAAAAACACTTGCAAACAACGAAACTGCCACCACTTCCTCGACTCATATTAATGAAATACCAACTAATCTTCGGATACAAGCCTAACTAATGAAGTTAATGAAGATCATCGGAATAAGAATGAAGATTTAAAGAAAGTCTTAGAAAATAAAGTTGACCAGCTTTTAAATTTAATACTTCAACTTACCGAAGACAATAAAACACTGAATAAAAGGATATGTCAGCTGGAAGAAGACAGAAATAAAGTTAGCACATCAGATGCTATACTCAATGACCAAGAAAATCATGAAGTCACAAATAATGACGAAAATAGGAATGGTCAGTTGAAAAATCTTAAATATCACATCCAGAAAATTAGAATAGTCAAAGAAACCTGAACAAAATTGAATCATGGATTTGGCAACTTGATCAATTTTTTGCTATAAAAAATATAACTAATGATGATGTTAAAATCCAATACACTATATCCTTACTTAGAGACACAGCGATAGTATGGTATATATGAATAGCTAGTGATGCCTTTTAGTTTATCGAACGCATCCTTCGTGTTCCAAAGAATCATGAATGACATGTTCAGGAAATATATTGATGATTTCATCATAGTATACTTAGATGAAATATTAGTATACTCCAAGTCTAGAGAAGATCATAAAAGACATCTAGACGTAAAGTTTTACACATTACTTGAGAACAAGTTTTATTTTTCAGAGCAAAAGTGTGAATTCTTTAAAAACAAGATAGATTTCTTATGCTTTGCAATTGAAAATGAATATTATGATAATTTGAAGATTTAATGCCTTGAAATTTCATGTATCTTTTTATAATTTTTAGAGAAATATTCTGTTAAGAAATCAATTTTGGGATGTTACTTTTATTACTTGGTCAACCAAGTGTTTAGAATTTGATTTCTACTCATAGAAATGTTTCTAATAGTTTTAAAGTTGATCTTACATAGACTTTATAATGTTTGACACTTTACAAAAATATCTATTATTGAAAGAAAAATAATCGTTGTATTATCCCATATTTGAAGATGATTCAAAGATGAGATTTTTCAAAACTATAAATAAAGCTACTATTACTCTATAAATTACAAAATGAACAACAATAACTTTCAACAATTGGAAAATTTTTTTGAAGTATTCTGGAATTACGCAAAAAAATTAGGAATTGGTAGTTATTGTAATTATGGTGCCAAATTCTGGAAAGACAAAACTAGCTTTGGAAAAAGAAATCTAAGATGTAGCTATTCTAGAGAAACCTTCAATTTAATTCATATTATAAGAAATCATGTAATAAGTGATGAAGAAAATGACATTATATTTCAAGAAGTTCGTAGAAATTATAGAGAATTTTATTCAGAATTATTGGATCCTGAAGTAAGGACTGTAAGAAAGAGAGATAATGAAGATGCTGATGTCCCACCTGCATTGAGAAGAAGAATAGAAGAACACAGGGCTAGTCAACAAAATATTGATGATGGAAATAGTTTGACTGAGGAATCTTTAGATGCGATTAAGCCAGATAAAGTTTCTAATCATAGTGATGAATATGATGATAAAAGTGTTGAAGAAAGCCATATGGATCATTTTTTTGGATTAGATAATCCAAATAAGTATACTTACAAATTTAATGGTAAGCATCCAATCAACAAGAATGAATATTATACAATGTGGGCAGTAGGTATGATGCTTGATTCTACAAAAGTTTTAATGGCTTACATTGAAGATAAATCTGAATATCTTCATATGATCAAGATGACATTTCTTATTGCTCAGAATGTTGTTGAAATCCATATTAAGAAAACTAACAAGAATTTTCTTTTAGATATGGATAAGATTAAAGATTTCAACTTTGTTACTGCAAATATTGATAGAGTAGTAGAATTCTTGCTTACTGACTTGGCATCCTTTGAATTCTTGTAAAGAACTGAATATCGTCGTGCATATGCTAAAGAATCAAACGAGTATTTTTACAAATATTTATTTTGATTAAAGGTTCCCTTCGTTTTCATCAATTTTTACAAATGTTGCATATACAAACTTTAAGGGATTCAGCCTTGAGAAGCTCAACTATGTGGAGGATTTTTTAGAAAGTGAAAGTATCTGCATTGTCATAGTANCGCTTCTATCAATCTTCTCGATATTATCATTCATGTTCCAAGTTTATCAGGTGTGTTCCTCCATTTAATAGAGGCCTTGGTGGACTTATGTTATTTCTCAAAAATGAAATAAGGCCTTTTGTGTCCAAAGTTGAAAACTCCTTCCATCATCATATGAAAATTATTCTCAAGAATGGTCTATCAATTACTGGCTTATATACTCCAACATCTTTGACTTTGGGTGTATTTTTACAAATTTTTAAAGATATCGGTGATACAGATATTCTAATAGGCGATATTAATTTCATATTAAATCAGTTGGATATACAGTCAACAGATAAGAAGGTCTTGGAGCTATTGAAATACATCGAAGTCAATAAAATGAGAATCAAGAATCAGCCACATTATTTGAATAATTTAGATCATATATTTGTGAAAGAAGATTATTTAGAAATGATCACTTATGATTATATAAAGGCAAAATCTGATCACCCACTCGTTCGGATCTCAATCAATCCAGATTATTATGACGCAAAAATGAACTTATTTTATACAAAGTCAAAAAGATTGAATCTTGGATTATTATAAAACAAAACAACTCAATATTTAGTCAAAAAAGTCATGATCCAAGAAATGAATTTTATATCTGGTGCTTCTAATTTTTATGAAATTATAAATTACTTGAATATATATGATGAAATGTTGTATAATATAACCAATCAAGTCTTAAAGAAAATTGTTGGTTACAAGACTACTTATAAAACTAGATTAGATGATGCCACTTCTGTAAGATCATTAGATTCTTTAAATGAATCAATCCACAAGAAATTCCAGTTATTAAAGAGATCTAAGACATTTACAGAAATCAAGCCATATTTTGAAGGAGGAAATGTTCATATGGATACTGTGCTGTATTATAGATNTTGGATTATTAAAAAACAAAACAACTCAATATTTGGCCAAAAAATTCATGATCCAGGAAATGACTTTTATATCTGGTGCATCAAATTTTTATGAAATTATAAAGGACGTGAATAGATATGATGAAATGTTGTATAATATGGCCAATCAATTCTTGAAGAAAATTGTTGGATACAAGTCCACTTATAAAACTAAATTAGATTATGTCACTTCTGTAAAATCATTGGATTCTTTAAATGAATCAATCCACAAGAAATTCCAGTTATTAAAGAGATCCAAGACATTTACAGAAATAAGCCATATTTTGAAGGAGGAAATGTTCATATGGATACTGTGCTGTATTATAGATCCATTTTTAGTAAAGAAAAATCATCTTTATATGAAGCTGAATTAGAAGAAGTCGAAAATATTTCTAATAAGTTACCAGATTTCAACAAATTATGTAATTTAGATCAATTAAAATCAATTATAATGAAATATCCAAANATATGAAGCTGAATTAGAAGAAGTCGAAAATATTCCTAATAAGTTACTAGATTTCAACAAATTATGTAATTTAGATCAATTAAAATCAATTATGATGAAATATCCAAATAATAATTCACCTGCATTGGATGGAATTACAAAGGAAAAGTATTAAGATAAAAACCTATGAGGAATAAACTTAGTATAAGATGGATTATACAATTTGTGTCTTAAAACTGCTCAGACTCCTATAAGATGGAATAAATCAATAGTGGTAGGTTAAGGTTTTAGTAGTCTTAGGTTCGTAATAAATGAATTTAGACCTATATCTTTGACAATTTTCTTTAAAAGAATATTTGAGCTGATTTTGAAAGAAACCATCTTTACTAATCAATTTATCAATCAACACCTTCATCCACTTCAAACTGGGTTTAGATCGAATTATAACGCATCAACTCAAGTGATTTACTTGAATGATATGAATTGAATCAAGAAGAATATGACTAAAGTATTTATTGATTTCAAGAATGCTTATGATTCTGTTATAATAGAAAGATTACTTCTGAAGCTACATTCAATTTTGGATAAGAATTCCCTAACCATTATCAAGTCTTTATTCTTAAATGGAAGTCTCTGTGTCAAGGTAAATGGAAAAAGAACTAGTTTTATCAATAGAACAAATGGCTTACTTTAAGGCTCAATTCTAAGCCCAATCTTGTTCAATTTTTATATTAATGATTTGTGTTTTGAGCTTAACAGGTCTGGTAAATTATTTAGGTCAGTATTATATGCCGATGATCTGGTAATTATAGGGGATAATATTAAAGAAATGAATGATAAAATGTTTTACTTGAATAACTGGTGCAAGATCAATAGAATTACAGTCA
>NIPM01002193.1:0-10981 GCA_002738285.1 Holacanthella duospinosa | reverse complement strand
TACTCATTCATGAATTACCATTTAAGTTCGAATTTCCCAAACACTGAATCACTTTTGACGGGCAGTGTATCATGAATTTTTTAATCAAGTTTCTAATCTGAATATTGAATATAATTATATACAAGAAATTTTTGAAAAATAGAAAATCACAATGACTTACTTTAATGATGATATGGAAGAATTTTTTACTTAATTTTTACATTTATTTATAACAAAAACCTAAAATTAGCGCAATTAGGCATTTTTGCCAAACACTACTTTTAACTTATGGGTTTGAACATAATTGGAATAGGGTTAATTTGATTTGTTACACTATTCTCACGGAAAGTCGGACACCCTATTTTTTGTAAATCATAGAGCCAATTTTGCTTTTAAATAAAAATTTACAAAATAATTATATACATTTTAACTGTCATGTTATTTATATTGATTTACCTATCCATATTTTACATTAAAATGATATAAAAACCAAAAAGGAAATTTATTGATCTGCCACGGAAATTCGGACATTAAAAAACTAGTAATTACTATACATCCCACGAGCTTTTAACACTTGATTTACGCGTTTAGGCATCGATTTAATTAAGTTTTTTATAAAATTCTCGGGTAAACTATTCTACAACCTAAGAAGCTCTGTTTTCAATTTATCTGGGTGATTGAAGTTTTTTCCTTTCAGCTCTCTTTTCATATAGGTCCAGATTTGTTCAATGACATTAAAATCAGGGCTTTGGCTAGGACAAACCAAAACCTCGATTTCTTTTTTACCAAGGAATTCACCAACAAGCTTAGATGAATGTTTGTGATCGTTATCGTGCTGAAACACGTAGTCTTTTAACCCCAATTTCTCTGAAGATTATCTTAAGTTGTATTTAAATATATCAAAATAAACATATCTGTCCATTATACCATCAATAATGACAAAATTTCCAATCCCTTGTAAGAAAATATCCCCAAAATATCACACCAGCTTTTCCAAATTTTACTGTATTCTCTACATACTTAGGATCGAGCCGTTTGGATTCAGATCTCCATACATATGAACAACCATCTGAATTTTAAAGACTAAATCTGCATTTATCTGAAAATATACATTTTCCCAGTAATTATCATCTTGAAATATTTACTTTGAACATAACTCTTTCCGTTTCCTTATATTTTTTGAAGACAACAAAGGTACTCTTTCTGGAGAATAAGCAGGCACTTTAATTTCGTTCAGAGTAGTCTCATTTTACTTATTAAATAATTGTTTGATCAAAAAGTGAGAATAATCTAGATTCATTAAAAATTTGGCTGAGTTAAGCAAAGAATCAAAAAGGGACTACTCTGAAGGAAAATAATGAGCCAGCATATATGTTAATGTTATTTAAACTTCTCCTAATTGTGTTATCTGAGACTCTTTTACTCCCTTTTTCTTCAAACATTTTGTTTAATTTCGGGACACTAGATTTTGAATTTTCATCATGAATGGCCTTTATAGATTTTGTCATTTTTATCAAGAATAGACCTACCCCCAGAGCCCTTTTTCCTCTTAATTGAACCTCTTTCTTCATATTTCTTAATAGAATCGCAGATTGTGGACTTAGGTATACACGTCAAACCTTCGATCTCTCTATAAGAATATCCTTCGTTCCTAAGTGCCAAAATTTTCCCAAAATCAAAATCATTAATATGTTTCATTATATCTTTCTACTTCTGAAAATTATTATATGTAAAATTTATGGAGATAAAATTATTTGTTCGAATTTCTGTGGCAGATCAATAAATTTCCCTTTTGGTTTTTATATTATTTTAATGCAGTCCTGTGCAAAGAAAATGTCGCGACGCCACATAAGATATTTTTAACTATAACATTTGAACTAAAAATGCTTATATGGGACAAAATTTTCGAAACATAATTCTATTCTAATTAGTCGAGGAATTTTAGTTTCTTGAATGCATAAAATAGTAAGAATGAAAATAAATTTATGTATTTATCAACTTTACTATCCATAAAATATCTGTTAGTTATATTTCTTGCTATTTTAGTTGCTTCCTCAACCTATTTTCACTGTGATGCATTAATATTCTAGAATTATAACCGAAGCTTCAAAAATTTTGTCCCATATTATAAATTTTTGTATTTTAATAGAATACCAAGACATGCTTCTATTCTTTTTAATTTTTTAAAAAATCCAATTATTTAAGAGTAAATATTTCTTTTTTAAAAATTAAAATTATGAAAATTAAAGAGTCCAAAATTGCACTTCAAAATCTTTATAATGCTGGGTGTCGTTCAGCAAAAGAGCTGTCCAAATTAACAGGCATCCCTTTAAGAAGAGTTCAGCGAAATTTGACCAAATGGCACAAAATTTTTGAAGAAATCTTAATATTTTGGTTGAAATAAAAAATACATGTATTATTTGGTTGATAAATAAGTATAAGTTATATTTATTTATCAACCAAAGCAGGTTTTTATGTAATTATTGAAATTTTTCAACCAAAATAATAATGTTCTTTCGAGAATTATACTGAATTCTTCAACCAAAATGATTGGTTTCTTTCAAAAATTTTGTCCCATATTAGTGCATTATAGTGAAAATAAGTAGAGGAAGCAACTAAAATAGCAAGAAATATAGCTAAGAGATATTTTGTGGATAGTAAATTTGATAAATACATAAATTTATTTTCATTCTTACTATTTTATTCATTCAAGGAACTAAAATTCCTCGATCAATTAGAATAGAATTATGTTTCAAAAATTTTGTCCCAAATTACAAGGAATGGGCCTTAAGAGAAAGAAAGGAACTGAAGGGTCAAACAAATTAAAGCCAGATGACTAAAAGAAAATAATCCAATTAGTCCGTGAAGATAATATGAGGACATCTAATGACATGAAGGAAATAATTAAAGAGGTTAGGGACCAACAGTTTCTTCTAGCACAATCAGAAGATGTTTAAATAAATCAGGATACTACTGCTTCCTACCGAAAAAGGACCTCAACCTGACCGATACCAATATTCAAAAAAGGTTTGAGTGGTGTAAAAATCACCAAAAAACTCGTTGGGGAGGGTGGCTCTTTACAGACGAGAGTAAATTTGAGCTCTCTAGGCTAAAAAATAATATTCCCGTATCCAAGTTTAGTCCGTCTCTAATGGTTTGGGGTCGGATATGCAGCAAAGGTAAAACCATATTAGTTAAAATCTGTGGATCGGTGAATAGTGAGAAATATCAAGAAATTTTGGACAAGCCGAACCCAGTATCAGAGGCCTCTTTCCTGAGAAATTTAAGTTCCAGCAAGATGGAGCAAGTTGTTATGTATCAAAAAGCACGATAAAATGGTTTGAACAAATAAAAGGGGACGTATCTCCTTGGCCAAGTAACTCAGCTAATTTGAATCCCATAGAAAATGTATGGGCATTAATGAAGAGAGAAGTTGAGAGAAAAAACAGAAAGGTCCAGAAGAGTTAGAAAAAATAGTTGATGAAGTCTGGGATAACTTTCCTCTTGAAAAAATCAAATCATTTTCTACAGTATGAAAGATAGAATTAAACTGTCTATTGACAACGAAGAGAAAAAAGATTAATTATTAAAATGAAATTTTTATATAAGATTATATTGTCTTTTATAAAATATAAAAATATTATAACTAAATTATTATTGGTTCTTTAATTATTTATCTAAAAGTGCGCGCCATTTTCTTTGTACAGGACTGTATAAAATATGGATAAGTAAATCAATATAAATAACATGACAGTTAAAGTGTATATAATTATTTTGTAAATTTTTATTTAGAAGCAAAATTGGCACTATGATTTACAAAAAATAGGGTGTCCAACTTTCCGTGAGAGATAGTGTATTTTTAATTTTTGAGTTGAACAATGATAGAAACCGAGACAAATTTGAAGCCTCGTGAATACCAAGAAGCATTATACAAAAAAGCATCAGAAGGCAACATTATAGCAGTTCTAGAAACCGGATCAGGAAAAACTTTAATCGCAATTTTATTAATCAAAGAATTAGTATATAAAGAAAAACTAATGTTAAAATTGAATCCCCAAGTAAGTATTTATCTTTGATCTATTTAGTATAAGCCAAAAACAGCTATATTTATAGTTAATTTGGTCCCATTAGTATTTCAACAAGCCGAAGCAATAAAATCCTTAATATTTGCGAAAGTATCTGAAATATGTGGTGAAATAGGTCATGGAACTAGCGAATTAATTAAATGGAGTTCAATAATTGAAAAAAGCGACGTCGTAGTTATAACAGCACAAGTCTTCTTAGACTGTTTAAGACATGCGCGCATCACACTCAAACAAGTACCACTACCTCCTCTCAATGAGTATTTGATGAGGTAGATTTCGTTGTTAGTCTTCGATGAATGCCATCATGCTAAAAAAAAACATGCATACAATCTTATTATGGAAGAATTCTATTTCCGATTGAAGAAACAAAATTTCAATGTGCCGAAAATATTTGGAATGACCGCCTCACCTATTAATCAAAAAGGTAATGGTGTTAATCTGACCAAGTAACCCCATTAATAATACGAATGATCTTTTATTAGACAATTAGAGTTTGCCTTGGATGCTCATATTTTCACTATATTAGATTGGACTGAATTGAGAAAATATGTTAAACAGCCCTTAGAGATATTAGAACTATATTCTAAGCCACCCCCATATAAGAGTCAATTATTAACAGAGTTGAAAGTTCTACTCAAAGGAAATCCGTTGGAAAAAGCATTGAATGGTCCATTTTATTTGTTGCAAAATCTTGGTCCATGGGTTGCTGATCGTGCTATCGTGTCTTGCATTGAAGAACATGGCGAAAAGGTTCAAAAATCAAAGATTATGAAATTGAAAACTTTAGACGTGCCAAGATTTGAAGAACAAAATTCGGATATATTAGCCAAAGTTAAGACCCATATTCAGCATTATTTGCAAAATGCCGATATAGGAACAACACATCATATGATATCGAATAAAGTCTTCAAATTGATTGATATCCTTGCTGAGTTTTCAGATGATGTTTGTGCCATTATATTTGTTGAAAGGCGATGTACTGCCGTTGGATTGAAAATATTAATTGATGCTTATCCTAATTTGAAACATATCAAATCAGCCGTCCTCTTAGGTTCAAGTACAAGTTGTTTCGAATCAACAAAGTCAGGTTATAAGAAACAAATCAAACTAATTAACAGATTTAAATGTGGAGAATTGAATTTATTAATCTCTACTAGTGTAGCAGAAGAAGGTTTAGATATTCAATCTTGTAATGTAGTTATTAGATTTGATATGTTTAATAATTTGATTTCATATGTCCAATCTCGTGGTAGGGCTAGAAATGTCGATTCGAAATATATAGTCTTTGATGAAGCCGGTAAAGATGTTAATAAAACATTACTTGAAAACACTAAAGAGGTTGAATTACAAATACTAGATTGGTGTAAAACTCTCGATCCTGATAGAGTGTTCAAATCTTGTGAATCAGAGAAGAAAACTAAATTGGAAGAAGGGACATATTTTGAAGTACCTGAAACTAATGCTATGTTAACTATGAATTCCTCTATATCCCTTTTATATAATTATTGCTCTAAATTACCACAAGATGTATTTACTGACATGCAACCACATTTTGACTTTAATGAAGTTGGTTCTTATTTTGTATGTCAAATTATATTACCTAATAATTGTCCTATTAGAGTCGTTGTTGGTGATACGCAAAGTTCTAAAGCAATGGCTAAACAATCAGCTGCATTTAATGCTTGTTTGAAATTGCAAGAATTGGATGCTTTTGATAGTTATTTTGTTCCTACTAATTATTCGAAATTGTTGGAGCCTATGACTTATAAATCGGAAGGTACTTGGAAGGCTATTGATAAATATGCCATTAAAATACCAGACGCTTGGTCTGCTCCATTGATTCATATTGTTGATGGTGTAAAGAGGTTGGAAAAGTTTAATGTTTCTTTGATCACTATAACCAGAGGGGATAAAAATACTCACTTATTTTTCTTAACAAAGGAAAAAATCGAAGGAAACAATTTTGATTTGATCAAATACGAAGAGAAGATAGGAATAAAAGTGGAATATTATTGTTATTATGAAAACGAATTTGAAAAACTTGAAGAGATATTAAAATACAATAACTTTGTATTTAGTTCTTTAAGTGGTAAAGAATTAGATCTATCCTTAGTCTCCTATCTTATACTTCCTGTCTGCAATATTGAAGAGAAATTAGCAAGCGGATTCTTAGAATCAATCAATTTTGAACAAATCAACTACAATCTTCGATCGTTCGATATATCAGAGTTACAGAAAGGGGATATCTTAATCGAAAATATATACCGGCAAGTATTATATGTATTTGAAGCTAGATGCGAAGATTTAAGTTTAAATTCTATACATCCAGTCAAGAATATTACAATTTTGGAATATTATGAAAGTAGATTAAAGTTGAAGCCAACAAAAGGACAAGTTTTACTAGGAAATAAGGTACAATGCCATTTTGATTACTTACAACCTTACCCAAAAAGTCATGCAGAAAATATTAAAAAAGCAGCTTATTTATTGAAAGAATACTGTCTTTTGTGTTCAATGAACTATGAAATCTTTGAATCTCTATCTTTTCTACCTTCTATAATCTGTGGTATAAGTTCGCGTCTTCTTGCACTTGAAATACAAAATAAGATCGGATTTGAACCAATCGAGACCAATTTATTATTACAAGCTTTAACCGTTCCTTCATGTAATAATGCAGCCAATTATCAAAGATTAGAGTTCTTAGGCGATGCCTATCTCAAATATATCACTTCAGTTTATTATTTTACAAACTATCCTGCTTATCATGAAGGACAGTTATCAGCACACCGACATGCTGATGTAAGTAATTACTCGTTATGTAGAAGGAATAAAGAGTTAGGTATACATGCTTATATCAATAGTATCAAGCCCCATCGTAGAGATTGGGTACCTTATAATGCTGTTGTTAAGTCAGTATCGGATAATCTTAATATTTCTTTGTCTCATGAGTTGGCTGATAAAGCTTTGGCGGATGTGATTGAGTCTATTATTGGTGCTGGCGTCTTGACTAATCATGATACAGCTTTATTGGTTTGCAACAAGATGGGGATTTTACCTAAAGAAATTAACAGTATAGAAAGTATGTTAGAACTGAAATATTTCAATCAACCCTTTATTCTAGTCCAATTCCCATATACTAAAGAAATTGAACTGATTTTGGGCTATCATTTTGAAAATGAAAGCTTATTAGTTGAAGCTTTAACTCATTCAACTTATTCAACTTCAGTCACTCAATGTTACCAAAGATTAGAATATTTGGGTGATGCAGTATTAGATTTCTTTATATCTGAATATGTTTATCACGAATATCCTAATATGGAACCAGGGCAATTGACTGACATCAAACATGCTTGTTGTAACAATGTGATTTTGGCAGTCCTGTGTGTTAATTTAGAGCTCGATAAGTTTATTCTATACAACTCGCCTTCGCTAATTGTTTCTATCAAACAATTGAGAACCCTTATCGATGTTATGGAAGAAGAGAACTTAGTTGGTCAATACTGGGCTACTTGGAATCCACCTAAAGTTTTGGCAGATCTTATTGAATCTTTATTAGGTGCTATTTATATAGATTCCAAATTGAAATTAGAACCTTCTTATGAAGTATTTCGTAGCTTGCTTTTGCCATTTTATAAAGAGCATATTAATTCAAATCATATTGTTTCGCATCCAATTTCGCTGCTTTTGCAAAAAAGTCAGAAATTTGGTTGTTCTGAATTGGCTCCGAGGTATTATTTTTCTCAGATTAATTATATAGAAAGATCGACTTGGGCAATGATTTAGAAACTAGATATTCTGTCTTTTTACATGAAATAGAAATTGCTACTTCTACTAATTCAAGTTTGAAAGTTGCTAAAAGGCAAGCTTGCCAATTGGCTCTAGATCAAATAGATAAGAAATTGGTTAATTTATGCTCTTGCGTTAAAAAGTAAACTTAAAGTTTGATCAATCTTTAATGAGAATATTTTAATAAAACCTTTTATTTTTCCTAAAATAAGTTTTTAGTCATTTCTCAAGTTATAAAATTTGATTTGGAAAGTAAAAGCTATTCTCAGGATAAAATAATAACCATAATCATCACAAAAAGACAAAAATTCGAAAGAGGAGTTTAATAAAAAGAGCTAATTAATAATCTTTGAAGCCTGGAGGGTTACTAGTTTCTTCTTGTTCTAAACCTCTATAATAGAAAAATGACAGCATAATAAGCGGAACCTGCCTACAACAAACCAGATTGTGCTATCTACCGTTAAACTCTCAGAAAGAATCAATAGCCCTAAAGTTCCATCTTTTACAAAATTGCATCCTAATTCCGCGAATGCAAGATTTACTTTTCACCAGCATCTTTTCTTATATAAGTAGACTGAAAACGAAATAACAAGGATCAATCCCAAGAATCAAAGGAATGAAACTATTGCTTTAGATTCATCTCCAAATACTATTTTTATCAATGAATAGCCAATTGATACAAAAGGTTGCATGAGCCTAAACAAGAAATCGCCAAATAGAGTTTTTTATAATCGTGGTTGATTAGTGCAAATACCAAATATAAAATAACAATCACTATAAATAAAGCTCCGATTATATATTTATTACACTTAAAAAATATCACTCCAATATAAATTGCCTTTACTGCAATCGCAAAACATCAATCGTGAATTTCTTTCTACCTTTAACTCTAAGAAGCAAGAATACAACACTAAAGCATAATAACAAAGAATTAACGATCTAGCCTTGATAAGCAAAATAATGATGTCTATATAAAACGATTTTTCTTACAATCTCTGCTGATATATTACTAAGTTGACTAGCTGAGTTCTCATTACCGTTGTTAAGTGATCCGCTCATTTAAACTGAAAGAAAAAATCTAAAGAACAAATCTTTTAGATTTTTATCATATGGGACAAAATTTTTGAAGCCTCGGTTATAATTCTAGAATATTAGTGCATCATAGTGAAAATAGGTTGAGGAAGAAACTAAAATAGCAAGAATTATAACTAACAGATATTTTATTGATAGTAAAGTTGATAAATACATAAATTTATTTTCATTCTTACTATTTTATTCATTCAAGAAACTAAAACTTCTCGTCCAATTAGAATAGAATTATGTTTCAAAAATTTTGTCCCATTTTATGCATTCAAGAAACTAAAATTTCTCGACCAATTAGAATAGAATTATGCTTCGAAAATTTTGTCCCATATTTTAGTCAATAATTTTTGGCGCAGAAACATGCTTGGAAACAAACGAATCATGCTTGCAAACTTAATCATGTGAAGGAAAACAACAAACATTATCATTTCCCTCAACCAATTCTAATATTATTTTCTGTATATGATTTACAGTTTTATTTTTTGCTAATTTTGTTTATTGGTAGTTTTTCCGACGCAAACAAAAGATTATTTTTAGATCTAAAGCTGCAAACTTAACAAGTTAACGAATCAAAAAGGGAAGAAATATCAAAGTAGACAAAAATAAATATGATAAATCCCAAATACAATAGACTTTAAGTCAATTGTTAGCGTATAGCCACTAGTTGCACGTGCCATCTCACATTTAGAAGACTGTTAATAGTTCTAAAATATTTTTGTCAAGTTTAATAAATACACCTTATTCGATACATACTCTCTATTTTTACAAAATCGCTACCTCGGAACAGATCCACTCCTTTCCATTACAATAAATATGAAGTCTTGATAATTAGATCGACTGAATTAAGTTCCAAGATAAAATAAAAACATCATGGCATAGAAAATATCTTCGTTCACTTCTTTCTTTTCCTTGATCGCTTGATTATTCCAAATGGTACGAGTCTAAACACCAGCATTTTAGTTACTAAATATTAAATAATAATATATTGTAGGTTTTGTTTTTTGTCCTGTTTTAGTGACTTTTTTGACCTTTTCTAAACTTTGTGGATCTGTCTATTGATCTTGTAGCTTCATGTCGGTGGGAAGAAAACTAAGTGAAATTTCAACTTTCAGGTCTAAATTGAAGTATTTGGGATTCATTAATAATGTACTAAAAATTACTCAAAACCGATTATAAAGAATTAGACTTGGACATTCTTATTGAATTTCCTAAAAATGGGCCTCTTTGACCTTTATAAAGTATCCATTTTAAAATGTTAATGAAATGAAATAAAATTAATATTTTTCTTGTTAAATAAACAAGCAGCTTCGTACTCGGCCTTCGCTACGCTCAGGGTTACATTCGAAGTTTTTTTATCTTCATTTGCAATTTCTCTCTATTAAAATAAATAATAAGTGGTAGCTTGTATCTTTGCTACACTTAGATTATTTTAATTCAAATACTCATCAGTGCTCTTTTTTGAATAAATGTACTGTTTACGACTTTAAACTCTATGATCCAATGATTACTTCATGACTTTTTGTGCAATTATGATATTAGGTATTAAGTGATATGGGACAAAAAATTTGAAACATAATTCAATTCTAATTGGACGAGAAAATTTAGTTTCTTGAATGCATAAAATAGTAAGAATGAAAATAAATTTAAGTATTTATCAACTTTACTATCCATAAAATATCTCTTAGCTATATTTCTTGCCATTTTAGTTGCTTCCTCAACCTATTTTCACTATGATGCACTAATATTCTAGAACTATAAACGAGGCTTCAAAAATTTTGTCCCATATGGCACAAAATTTTTGAAACATAATTATATTCTAATTAGTCGAGAAATTTTAGTTTCTTGAATGCATAAAATAGTAANCTATCCATAAAATATCTCTTAGCTATATTTCTTGCCATTTTAATTGCTTCCTCAACCTATTTTCACTATGATGCACTAATATTCTAGAATTATAACCGAGGCTTCAAAAATATTATGCCATATGGGACAAAATTTTTGAAAGAAACTAAGCATTTTGGTTGAAGAATTCAGTATAATTCTCGAAA
>NIPM01002192.1:0-10982 GCA_002738285.1 Holacanthella duospinosa | reverse complement strand
TATAGCGTTGACTTGGGGCTGCTATACTTCTCCCCTTAATGTGATTACCTTGTCGACCTCGGTTGATACCGCTCTCCGTGATCTAATCAAAAAAAACTGTTAGGTGGGGGTGTGGAAACTTCAAAGCTTTAGTTTCCGAGAAAAGTCGGAGAAATTGGTTGAAAAAGCTTGAAAAATTTGAGAATTCATAAATCCGCTAATGGACGCGTCGTTTGAAGATTTACCAAGAAAAAAGTGGCTTCAATAACTATTTCCCTGAAAAAATATACTCAGGAGAGTACGTTTCAGAGGAATTTATGAAGCCGAGTTGGGATTTTTGGTTGAAATTTTTTGAGAATATTGGATTTCTCCCAGGGGTATTATGCCTTGATTACTCGTTAAAGCTATTAGTTAAAACATGAATTTTATAAACCTTTTCATATAAATTAAAGTGATTCTTTTATTTATTTTTAAATTTCTTATGTTGATTTTTCAATAATTTTGAAAAACTTGATCAAAAAATAGTTCTAAATGAAATTTATCGACTTTATCAATAACTCAGATTAATTAAATTATGGCTAAAAGTCGAAATTCTGTAACAAACAACAGGAATAGTATTTAAATCTAAAAAGTCAATCGAACAAATTTGATTTTAGTATTTTTTTATTTTATCTGTTTTTGTTTTTTAGTATCGACTTTATGATAATTATAACGAAATATTACACGGTTTTTCGAAATATTTTAAAGTTTATTTCAAAATAAATAAAGCTTGTTTCAAAATATTTCAAACTCTTTGCAAAATATTTCAGATTTTATTTCAAAATAATTCGGAGTTTATTTTAAACTAAGGCAATGAAATATGAACAAAGGAAAAGCAAAATAAAAGAGATTTAGTGATATAAAAATGATTATTGAGTGATGCAATGATGATTAAACTGAAATTTGAATATAAATTCAGCTGATTACAAACAAATTAAATCGGTATTAAGCAAAGTTGTCAATTGTTCAGTGTTTATACTAAATAGTGGTATTTGAGTTACGTAATACAATTAATGGAATCTTTTAAAAGGGGTTACTTTATTGTTTATTAATTTTTTAGGAGGACTTTAAATGAAAAATGTAAAAGACAGAATTATATCAATAATTGCAAAAAAATCCTTTTTAAATGAAGTTTTTTGAAAAAAACATGTATTATTTTCCAGTCAATTTTGTCTTTTTTAATATAATTATAGTAAATCAATATTCAAACTATTATTAATTTATTTTTATTAAAAGGATGAAATTTACTGGAAAATGGTATATAATTAAAAGATTACAAACAATATATTTTTATAATTAAAATTTAATTAAAACTCTTCCCTCGATAATGCATTTACCAGAAAACTTTGCATATATCTGAAAACTCCCTGATATTTTTCCCTTGTAATATCATTTGCTGCCGTATTAATTGCTACCATCAAACTTTCATTTGAGTTACAATTGCTTCCTCTGATAATTTCTTTCCAAACTGAAAAGATTTCCTCTATTGGATTAAGTTAAGGCGTATATGGTGGCAAAAAATAGAGCTGATGACGTTTTTCTTTTACCATTAGCTTTATTTTTTCATTTTTATGAACAATTAAATTATCCATTATAATTACTGTGTTTCTAATGTTTTTTTCATTAAGTTTTTCCACCAGTTAACACATAAAATAGTTAAAAGTTTCAATATTATAAGGTTTGTTTTGCATCTTGAGATTTATGACATCATCCTTCGATATGGCTGCTGATATATAAATATTATTACTTCTTATAGTTGTGACATTTTTTCGAGGCGTTATACCAACGGGAGCCCGCCCATATCTCTTCCTCATAGAGCAATTTATTCCAAACTCATCGACAAAGATCAGCTTATTCGAATTAATATCAGCTAAAAATCTCGCATACTCAAATCTAGTATCAATAGTGGGTTTTGACATTCGCTTCTCAGGTATTAATTGGATCCTTTTAAAGCTATATTCAAACTCTGCGATTATTTTATGTAATGTTGGAACTGAGACTGCTTTATTATAGACGGTTTGTAATTCATCTTTTATCTTTTGTAATGGATTAGAGGCATCCCTTTGAATAATACTTTTTATATTATTTTTATCATCATTAGTAAGAATTTTCTTTCTTCCACATTTTTCTTTTTCTGATATCATTATACCTTTTTTCTTATATTTATAAATTATTGAATAAGTTGTATTATGTTTCACGTTTAATTCCTTAGAAATATCAGATATACTTTTACCATCATTGTATTTGTTACAAACTACTTCTCTTATTAAATCGTTTGGTTTGTTATATTTAATCATATAATTTTGTCGCATTAAGAGTTAACCGTTTGTTTTCTTAATATCAAGCATTTTAAAAAACTCCGAAATGTATTTAAAAAATCTCCGAATTTCTAAAAATTATAAAATTCTGTCTTTTACATTTTTCATTTAAAGTCCTCCTAAAAAATTAATAAACAATAAAGTAACCCCTTTTAAAAGATTCCATTAATTGTATTACGTAACTCAAATACCACTATTTAGTATAAACACTGAACAATTGACAACTTTGCTTAATACCGATTTAATTTGTTTGTAATCAGCTGAATTTATATTCAAATTTCAGTTTAATCATCATTGCATCACTCAATAATCATTTTTATATCACTAAATCTCTTTTATTTTGCTTTTCCTTTGTTCATATTTCATTGCCTTAGTTTAAAATAAACTCCGAATTATTTTGAAATAAAATCTGAAATATTTTGCAAAGAGTTTGAAATATTTTGAAACAAGCTTTATTTATTTTGAAATAAACTTTAAAATATTTCGAAAAACCGTGTAAGTTATTTTCAATTTTTTAATTCAATTACAGCCATAATTTTATCCAAAAATAGGTAATGCTTTGCTTAGTGACCTTAAACAGGAGATTAATTATCAAAATATCGGTCTTAATTCAACTAATTTTAAATGAATTTAGCATTTCATTACAGGGTTTTTAAATTGAATAGTAGCTATTTTCAGCCACGGTTGTCGCTATTTTCAAATTGAATTGTCGCATATGAAAAAATTGTAAAATAAAAATTGATAAATATATTCAAAGTAGTAAATAAAAATGTATAACATTTGTAGATCAATTTTCATTTTTTGTCGATCAATCATGAAATTCAATCTCTTGAATTTGGACAAAAATAACCACAGTCAGCTTGAAGAACAAAAACCACACAACTAATAATCAAGAGATATGTGATTCAAAAAATATCGAGGCTTATTGCGACTGGTCTAACTTTCAATTCGAAAAACCAAATCTTGTGACTGTTTAAAAATGTAAAGTAGATAAAAGATCAATAAATTATAAAATTGTGTTAACGAATAACTAGAAAACATAGTTTATAATACAAGAATTCATTATATAAGGTTGTTATATTTGAATTGAATCTCTAACACTGATGTTTATATCGATTTTATCGCTTGGGCTTCTTTTTTGTATTGTTATTGATTTGTGAAATTGATTGTGCCTAGTGCGTTAATTTTTTTTAAATATTTTAATTAAATAATCATATATTTTTTCTTTATTTAATAAACTTTCTTTTAAAGTCAATTTATAAAAACTAGCAATCATGATCTTCGTAAACTTCTGTTTCATCCTCTATTGGTTCTTCTTTAATAAAGGCTGGTATAAAGCGCATCATTTTTAAGTAATAATTTTCGCAATTTTGAGTGGATATTGTATTAAAGACATCGTCAATAAGCTTGAATAAATCTTTTTCATTACGTGGATTTTGTGATCTCACAAACTGCTTCCATTGTGAGAACATAGTCTCTATTGGATTGAGGAAAGGACTGTATGGAGGAAGTCGCATAAAAGAATGTCCGGAGTTTTCTAAAGTTTCTCTGACTTCTGTAGCTCGGTGGAAGCTTGCATTATCAAAAACGAAGATAAATGACCCCATTCTTTCCTCCTCAATTCTTTCGATAGTTGCGTAATAAAAGCTAGGAAAGATTGGGTATTAAATGCCTCGTTTTTTTGGCAAAACGAAACGTTCCAAACCTTCCCATAGCAGCGCAAATTGTGATATTTCGTGAGCGTAATTGATTAACCCTTTGGATCGCACCACGCCCAGATTTGGCATAACCTCTTCTACACCGCATACTTGCATTAAATCCAAGTTCATCTATAAACAACACATTTCTACCATCTTGCTTTAATACTGCATTATAAAAGTCAATAGAATAGTGTTTTCTGCCTTGTATCTGGGCAGGAGAGTTCCTCCGTGCTGGTAATCTGGTTACTCTTTTCAAAATAAAATTGAATCTTTTTAGTTGATTGAAAACCGTTGACACGCAGCAGTTTATTCCATGGACATCAAAAAGTTCATTTTTTATTTCTTTTAGAGATGTAGAGCAATTTTGAAATAGTGTCGATTTGATTGTCTGTTGGCCATTTTCGTGTATTTTTCTTTGGCAGTTTCCTCACAATGATTTAGAGGTTACTCTTCCTTATGCGCTTTTATAATCCTTCGGACAGATCTTGCAGAACAACTAAAAGATGTAACAATGTCAGAAAAAACCATCCCATTTTTCCAAGCAGAAATAAGTCTTTTCCTAATTTCTGGACTAATATTTTTTGGACGATTTGAATTTATAATAGTACTAACGTTAACGGTTATTACAGATTCCATTCTTAATTTTAATAAATGTCTGTCGACTTATATATCCGAAAATGCTTAGCCCTTTTCCATCTTTATCAGCCTTTAAAAATACTTAATCTTTAAGATTTTATGAAAAACTATGTTTTCTAGTTATTCGTTAACACAATTTTATAATTTATTGATCTTTTATCTACTTTACATTTTTAAACAGTCACAAGATTTGGTTTTTCGAATTGAAAGTTAGACCAGTCGCAATAAGCCTCGATATTTTTTGAATCACATATCTCTTGATTATTAGTTGTGTGGTTTTTGTTCTTCAAGCTGACTGTGGTTATTTTTGTCCAAATTCAAGAGATTGAATTTCATGATTGATCGACAAAAAATGAAAATTGATCTACAAATGTTATACATTTTTATTTACTACTTTGAATATATTTATCAATTTTTATTTTACAATTTTTTCATATGCGACAATTCAATTTGAAAATAGCGACAACCGTGGCTGAAAATAGCTACTATTCAATTTGAAAACCCTGTATTTTCATCTTAAATGGGATTATAAATTTAACTTCCGGTTTTAAAAACTGTTCTAAACAAAAATAAACTCCCATATTACGTAGATCTAATTGGTATGAAGGAACAGGCAGACTCGTTCTGTTTACAAACAATGCAATAGAAGGGATGAATAATGAGATCAAGAAATCTCACACTCTTAGAAAAGAGCTTTCTTTTGGTGATTATATGAATGAATTAATCAAAATAATAATTGAATGGAGTATGGAACGTAACGCTGTAGGTAATTTGGAAACTAAAAAAATGACTCATGAAACCCCGCTTTCAACATCTTTATTTGATAAGGCATACAAGTGGTGTATAGCTGCTAAAATTAAAAAAGATAATATAAATGGTAAAAAATATATCATTTTTGTACTTAAAATAGTGATATTGCAAATAATATGATTAATGAATATAAAGATCTTATGAAAAATCAAACTTGGGGATCATTTGATTATTACAAAATGATTATAAATTATATTAAAGTTTCTACATTTGAAATAGAGAGTTTAGATGGTTGTGAATGTAGTTGTGAGGACTTTCTAAAAAATTATGTATGTCATCATTTATTGGGCATATGTATTCGAGAAAACTGGATTACTGTTCCTTTGCATATTACCTCTTTGCCATTAAAAAGAAAAAGAAAGCCAGGAAGACCTAAATTAAACAAAAAGGCATTAAATTAAAATTAATATTTATTTAAATAAAATTGATCTTTTTTAAAATTAACCAATAATTGATTAGTTTATTATAAACANGAGAGTTTAGATGGTTGTGAATGTAGTTGTGAGGACTTTCTAAAAAATTATGTATGTCATCATGTATTGGGCATATGTATTCGAGAAAACTGGATTACTGTTCCTTTGCATATTACCTCTTTACCATTAAAAAGAAAAAGAAAGCCAGGAAGACCTAAATTAAACAAAAAGGCATTAAATTAAGATTAATATTTATTTAAATAAAATTGATCTTTTTTAAAATTAACCAATAATTGATTAGTTTATTATAAACATTTAAAATATTAATTAGAAACTCTTCTGATTGATAATAGTAACATATATCACTTTTTTAATTGTATGATTGTTCTGGTAGATTTTAAACATTTGGTGGTGGATTTTATTTTTTGTTGGTGGATATTTTGATGGTGAATTTTAATTTTTTTGGTGGTAGATTTTAATATATGGGACAAAATTTTTGAAACATAATTCTAATTTTAGTTTCTTGAATGCATAAAATAGTAAATNATAAACATTTAAAATATTAATTAGAAACTCTTCTGATTGATAATAGTAACATATATCCCTTTTTTAATTGTATGATTTTTCTTGTAGATTTTAAACATTTGGTGGTGGATTTTGTTTTTTTGTTGGTGGATATTTTGATGGTGAATTTTAATTTTTTTACTGGTGGATTTTAATATATTCCCTTTAGGAATAATCTAAAATCTCAAAACTACAAAAATACAAAAATACCGAAATTACTATTAATCTCATTGTTATATTATTGCAATTTTATAATTCTTAAATACGAACATAAAGAAGAGTTTCAAATTAACGAAGGTATACTCAACTTCTCACCCAAATTCAATCCACTTGAGCTTATTAAGATGTCTGGTTCTAAAGATCTTGATACCCAAAAATTAATGGAAGTATCTGAAGAATTAAGGAGATATTTAGATGCATATAGAGACATTATTGAACATTCAAAAAAGAAATATGCTATTGAATCTACATGTAGCGACCTTGAGGGATATTATTTTATAGATTCACAAGAAATATTAATAGATAAGATAAAACTAGAGTCAATAATAAAAAACGAAAATAAAATTACAACTTTGTTGAGTAAGGATGGGAATAGCCTTTTAAATAATATAAAATCAACTATACAGCAGTATACAAACAACATCAACGAGCTACATTTTATTAAGAGAATGTTGAAGAGATATAAAAAAATTATATATCAATCGAATTGAACTATGTAATGAATAAGTTTAAAATAAAATCTGAAAGCTTTGGATCAAGTTTGGATAACTCAATATGTCAATATTATAAGAAATTTGATGATTTTAAATTAATACAAGATGCAATTATTGAAATACATTTCCTACAAAAGAATATAGAAGGATGTAGCTCAATAACAATCAATTATAAGAAATTGATAGAAGATTACTTGATTAAAAAATAATCGATTGGATGTTATTTACAGAAAGTTAAATATCAACGCATTTATAAATTTCGTTACTTGCCTAATTACGAGAAATTTGAAATATTTTTTGAACAATTGATGAACAAGATGGAACACGTTTTTGACATATATAACAACTTTAAATATTTATACCAGTGAGAATATAGTAAAATTATAGAAGAAGTTCTTCAAAGTTTTGGTCTTTATGATATAGGAAAGAAGGTTTAATTTATGGATAAGGATTTGGAAAGAGAGAAGTTTTGGAGAATACCAGGGAATGATAAATTAAGCGGAAGGCATATAAAGTCTAATATAAATGAAAATTATCATTGTTTTAATCTAAATTCAGAAACTCCGGACTGTTCGACAAATAGAAAACGCAAAAATTCTCAAGGTAAAATACTTTTTTTAAATTTTCTTTAATAGAACTAAGTGCAGAACCAAAAAGAACCAATCTTGGTGATAATAATGACGTTCATATGGCTAGTTCAGATGAAGATGATTCCGTTCGTCCTTTCACTTCGACCATAACAGGCTTACAAGAAAGAAACTCTGATCAGCCTGACCTTCTGGTGCAAGTTATCATAAAATCTAAAAAATCTCTGCATATTTCAATAAACAAGAAATTTTATTTGATACAATTGATTAAAAAATCAATTGTATATTTTAAATTTTTGACTACAAAAAGACTCACAATCAAATTTAGAAAATTTGAAATTTGTCTATGTCAATTTTTACAAGAAATCGTATACCATTTGGGAGCCATGAATACATGATTACAACATTAAGAGCAACTTTAAATAGAAAGTACAAATTTTATAGCGAGAAACCCCTTATTGATGAAACTTTGACGTTTAAAGAGGCATTAATAAGCAAAAAGGGTGCATTTGCAGTTGTACTTTTTATAGCACCTCTATGTTACTATTATTTTTACTTGTACCCGAATATAAGTAAATATCCGCCCAAAGCGAGAGGATATTTGAGGGAAGCACTGTATGCGAAGAATAAGAAAAACTGGGATTTATCAGAAGGATATTTTAAAATTGCATTAGATAGATTAGACGCTAAAGATTTAGATAAATCATCTAAAGAGTATACAGGTGTTCTCATATCTTTGGCTGAGGTATATGAAGCTAAGAATAAGATCGATTTGGCTGTTGGTAATTATGAAGATATCATTAAACATATTATAAAAGAAGAGATAGAAAAGCTATCAAATGATAAGAAACTTAGGCTATCTCAAACTTATATCAAACTCATGGAATTGTATTGCGTTAAGAAAGAATATGAAAAAGCCGATGAAAATATCAACAAAGCCCTGAATATGGTATTGATCCCAGACAAGTTAAAAGAATTAATAAAGGGACAGGCAAATATAAAAATAGAGAATTTATTAAAAGATACTGATGTAGAAAATATTATCCCAGATTGGATTCCACAAGACGAATTAGGAGCATTATTAGAAAGATCAGCCGAATATTTTAGATCAAGAAAAATATACAATTACGCTATACCTTTATACAATTATAACATTAGTTATGTTGTTAATGATCCATGTAGTGTTGCTGTTCTTTTGTGTAATTTGGCAACTGTTTATCAAGAAATGGAGCAAATACCTGCCTCACAAAATCTGTTGAATACATCTTTAAAAATCGTAAATGATCACATAAAGAACCATAATTGCAATGATGCAAAAAGCGCCATTTTATTTAATCTAGGTTATTCTAGTGAAGTAATATTGCAATTTTATTTTTAGATGCTCAAGGAAAATGATAAAGCTAAAGTCATTTACAGACAGCTTTTGGATGATAAAAACGCAGGATTGAGCTATCAAGACATGGCTAAAGTTAGAAATAGACTAAGTTCAATTAATTAAATGCCCCAAACATCAGCATATTCTATTTATAAAATCTTTTAAACTCGGAATGATTTAAAATGGCATATAAACTTTGATAAGATAGAATAAAGGAGAAAGAAACAATGAATTTAAAAGTATATAGTTTTCAAGTAGACTTCATTGGACCTTTTTGGTAGTTCTCGCTATTTCTTTTGATGATTTCGACGACAGGACCGAGTAATCTAACAAAAGCCTTTTTACCCAAAGTAGCACACTTCAATCTCCCATTAGAGATAACAGTAGCGCTACGAGGCTTATTATTCAACAAAGCTAACTCTAACAAATAATAAATAATAAATATGTAAACACCTCCAAAATAGTCACCTTTCTTGAGTTCCCCAACTTTATGCTCGACTCCATTTTCATCAACTTTGATAACTGTTGCTTCTCCAGATTCAATAACATAAAAGTTCTCACCGACATCACCTTGTCTGATGACAATCTCACCATTGTTATAAACAATAGACTCCAAAGCATCCGCAACTTTATGTCTTTCGTAAGCTTCTAAATTGGCCAAAACGGGAACTTCTTCAAGGAACTTTTCATACAACTGTCTCTTTTTAAAAGTCCTTTGCATCAAAATTCTTCTAAAAGTGACTCTATCCAAAGCCCACAGCACACCATCGGAAACACAACGAACCGTAGCTGCACGAGGAGAATTATACATCAAAGCAAGTTCACCAAAACTACCACCCTCAATATACTCATGAACTTTGATTTCTGATTGATCATTCTTAGTCAAATAAACCTCATATTTACCACTTTCAATAGCATAAAAATAATCACCAACACCACCTTGTTTAATAACATCTTCGCCTTTTTTAGCCTGCTTCTCTGCCATTGCATCAACTACATCTTTATATTGCTCTTCATCTAAGTTCTTAAACAAGAAATTCGACGATATGGACGCTTCGATACGTTTCCTTTGTTCTCCAGACTTTTCGATAAAAAATTTTTCGAAATCACCTTCTTTCGAAGGTGCCATCGATTCTGCACTCACTGAAGTGCGACGCGCTCGGTTAAACGTTGGTGGTACAAATAATTCGTCACCATCATCTTCGGAGTCTTCAATTAAATCGACTTTTGTGTCTGCAATTTCGTTTCCAGACAAATAGATATTATCACTATCTTCAGACGAATAATTTATATCACTAATAACTTTCTCACCATTAAAAGTAATACCAGTATCTTCAATAGCTTGTTTGGCTATATAACAAATTAAGGGGGTTTGGAATTACTTAATTTTAATAATACTTTTCTTTGATCTTGTAATTTCTCTGAGAAGTAGTCAAAACAAAATTGGTATATATCACCTGGACAGTTCTTCACTAATTCACTGAATAGATTGTCTATCACGTCGTCTATAGATGGAAATATGCTTACCATTTTGCGTTTCTCACTTTCATCCATACTTACAAAATTGGGCATTTGAAAACTTTTAAGAATTTTATAATGACGTAAAGCTTATAATCTTGCTTTTTGATCATTTATTGTTTTAAAATATATATTATTTAATTTATGTAGAAGTCTGTTCGATTTGTTTCGACTACGTACTATTATTATAACACTTGTACTTCTATTTGGTCAAAGAGTAGATAAATATTACGCCGTTTTACGCAAAAATGTAAGCAATTTTTAATTAAGAATAAATATGCAAATTAATATCTGTGCCAAGATTTATATATAATATTTTCTATAAATTAA
>NIPM01002191.1:0-10987 GCA_002738285.1 Holacanthella duospinosa | reverse complement strand
TTGAAGCCTCGGTTATAATTCTAGAATATTAGTGATCATAGTGAAAATAGGTTGAGGAAGTAACTAAAATGGCGAGAAATATAGCTAAAAGTTATTTTATGGATAGTAAATACATGAATTTATNGGTTATAATTCTAGAATATTAGTGATCATAGTGAAAATAGGTTGAGGAAGTAACTAAAATGGCGAGAAATATAGCTAAAAGTTATTTTATGGATAGTAAATACATGAATTTATTTACTATTTTATGCATTCAAGAAACTAAAACTTCTCGACCAATTAGAATAGAATTATGTTTCAAAAATTTTGTCCCATATGGGAGAAAATTTTTGAAAGCTAAATTAGAGTTCTAATAGAACTATAAAAATTTAAAAAAGAATTAAATCAAATTTAATTAAATAAAAAATTTTATTAATAATTAATATATTTTTAATAGTTCCCTTTAATAATTTTTTATTTTTAGAAACTCCCTTTAATAATTGATGCATTATTAGTAGTTCCCTAATTAATTTATTATTCATGGTTTTATTGGTACGGGAATATTGAAAAATATAAATTAGAGCAACTTTTCAGTAAAAATCAACTCATTTGTAATATATTCGACTTAAAGAGGAGTATTACTCCTCCTGTCGCTATGTAGTGCTGTTATAGCAAATGAGTAGGAGGACCATAGTTGTCAGTCTCGTTTGAGCATTCTAATTCACCTACCGCCCGCATATATAACTGACAAGTCGGATCTGATAATTCAGTGACATAGTACGGTTGTCTTTAATATTGATTACAATGAGCTCATAAATTCCCAATATTGATTTTTTAATTTAATGAACTTATATAAACTTTTTTAAATTTTAAACTGAAAATATCAAGAAAATAATAATCCATCTAACATGTGGATAAAATTTTATTAAAAAGTTTAATGTAAATATAATTTATAAATAAATTTTTATTTTTATTTTATTATTAAATTTTTTTAATCAAATTAATTAGGCTCTCTTGAGAATTATATTATATTGTTCAAGCAAAATATTTATAATTTCAAAAATCCCAGTCCATATGAATAAGCGCGCAATATGCTATAAAATCTAAGCCCCATTAATTTTATATAAGTCTAATGAACTTTTAATTCAATATGAAGGAAAAGTCTATAAAAACTAATACAAAGTTAGAGCCTTACAATTTGAATACACTTGATATGAAGTTTTTTAGAAAAAGAGTAAAAATATTAGATAACCTTAGAAGGATGCATGGTAGTGCTCCATTAAATCAAAAAAGTAATATTCTGTCTATTGTGTCTTATAAAAGTTTAAAGTTATTATTAAAGAAAAGGGGTTTCAAATTTTCAGAAGGACAATTCAAAATAGCTAGGATGAAAAGAAAAGAGAAAAGGATAGGATTAAATGATTATCAAAGATATGTCCCCTATTCTAAAACTAAGCTAAGCCAGAATACTATAAATACAATTATACAATACTTTGATAAATATTCAAGAGAATCACTGCATGAAAAAGATATCAAATACTTAGAAAGATCTAAAAAAGATATTTATAGAACTTCTATTAATGATGGAAACAAAAATATTACATATGGAACATTTATAAAATATTGCCCTAAATTTTATAAAAAGGGCGCTAAAAGAACTGATGTTTGTCCCATTTGTGAACTGAGTACTAGTGTATTAAAATCAAACTTTGATACTTTAAATGCCATAGAAAACATAGAGTACAGCAGAACAAAAGATATATATGAGTTACACAAAATTGTGGTAGAAAACCAAAGGTCACAGATGAACTATATTTTGGACAACCTCTTTGATAAAACATGTGTTCTTGTCTTGGATTATAAAGAAAATTTTAAGTATCCCACGGTGGAAATGAAGTGGGTCTAGATTATTACCAAAAAAGACAATTTAGCTGCCTGGGATCTTGTTTAATGTTTAAATCTGAAGGTGTACTTGTCAAGAACTATTTGAACTTTCTTTCTGATATTCTTTCTCATGACTCACTGTATTCATCTGTTGCTTTGGCTATAATTGTGACAAAATTAAAAGATTTAGGATATCAGTATGTTAACATCTTTACTGACTGTGGGCCTCATTTTCATTCAAAAGAATTTCTTTATAATGCAAAAATACTTTGTGATAAATTTGGTCTGAGTATTTCTGTGAACTTCTTTGGTGAACATCATGGAAAGTCAGTAGTAGATGGTATGTTTTGAAAGATTTCTTATGTATTTAAAGATATTGATTATAAATATCAAATTCAGAATGTTTAAGACTTGAAAAATGCCTTTGAGAATGAATATTTATTAAGAAATTGGCACAATATCTTTTTTGAGGTTTAAGAAAGAGAATAGAGACCCCAATATTTAAAAAGATTCAAGTTTACTGGTATTAAGAGGATACTTTCATTTATGTTTAATATGGGTTCATGTTTCTACTCTTATCTTACTAAAGTCAACGAAAATTACACCGAATTTCAATTAAAAGTTGAAACAATCGAATATTTGAGAGAAACTATTTACACACCCAAGATATGCTTTGCCTCAAGAATAAAGAGGTATTTTAATTCAAATATACTCAAAATGTTGAAAGTTAGGCTAAATAGATGTAGGACAATAGGTTATTAAGGAGTACTTGTATATGGCTTAGGGGCCGAGTATTTTCTCCATTTAAATGACTAACCTAAAGTCCCGATCTATTAAAATTGACTTTCATGTATATTTGTTTATATTTTTAATAAAACTATTTAAAAAATCCTTTTTATTAATATAAATTTAAAGGTTTTTTGGTTATTCTTTTATTCAAAAAGAATAGAATGTATCTTTCTAAAATTTTCTCCCATATGGAAGGAAATTTTTGAAAGATACAGAATATTTTAGTTGATAAAATAAGTAAATTCTTGAAGAAAATGGATCATTATGATTGAAAAGTTTTAATAATTATGCAAAAAGCTATTTTGGTTGATAAAAATAAAAATTTTCTACATATATTTCAACCAAATGATATTTACAGGGTTTTCAAATTGAATAGTCGCTATTTTCAGCCACGGTTGTCGCTATTTTCAAATTGAATAGTAGTATATGAAAAATAAAAGTTGATAAATATATTCAAAGTAGTAAATAAAAATTTATAACATAATTTGCATTTCAATCATGAAATCCAAACTTGATTTTGGACAAAAATAACCACAGTCAGCTTGAAGAATAAAACTAATAATCAAGAGATGTGATTCAAAAAATATCGAGGCTTATTGCGACTTTCAATTTGAAAAACAAAAACGCCAGTGGTAGAGATTCAATTCAAATATAACAACCTTATATGTTGAATTCTTGTTTTATAAACTATGTTTTATAGTTATTCGTAATACAATTTTATAATCTATTGATCTTTTATCTACTTTACATTTTTAAACAGTCACAAGGTTTGATTTTTCGAATTGAAAGTTAGACCAGTCGTAATAAGCCTCGATATTTTTTGAATCACATATCTCTTGATTATTAGTTTTATTCTTCAAGCTGACTGTGGTTATTTTTGTCCAAAATCAAGAGTTTGGATTTCATGGTTGTTCGACAAAAAATGCAAATTGATCTACAAATGTTATACATTTTTATTTACTAATTTGAATATATTTATCAACTTTTATTTTTCATATGCGACAATTCAATTTGAAAATAGCGACTATTCAATTTGAAAATGGCGAATATTCAATTTAAAAACCCTGTAAATATTTTATTTCCAACTATTTCAACCAAAAAATAATGTTTTCTTCGAAAATTTTCTTCCATATAATCCTGTATTTTTCTGCGATTAAAATAACATTTTATTTACAAACCTGAATATTTTAAAAGGTTTTAAACTGATTGATGTGCCGTGGGCAATAAAACGTGTTTGTTTTGGTTTTTATTGAAAAAGAAGAGAGTAAAAAAGAGGATTCGCTGCGTCTTAAATCATTCAGAAGTTTCATGATTCAAAAGCGACCCAAGTTGGAACGTTTCAGCGTACAACAAATGTCTATGTTTGTAAACCAGAGAATCACATGATTTAAATGTGGCTGCGTTGGTTCTAGATAAGATATCAGTAATAGCATCTGGTGGTGGTATTACACTGATCGACAGAGTTTCTCTTAAACCCTATTTTTCACAAAAATTGTTCATTTTTCTTGGCCTTTGGACATGGCAATTATTTAATAAAACTCTTTTAAAAAATTTACTTTATATTTTAAAACAAAAATATCGAGACTAAAAGTATATATTTCTATTTAACGGATTCAATCTTTTGATTCCGATCTTAAGTGAAACTTCATACCGGGGTTATACAAGCTTAAATAAGACAATGGCTATAAAATTAGTCTGTTCATATGGGATTATATACATATTTTAAAGTTTAAATGCATTATTTCAACAATAAAATCTTTTTGAAAAATTTACTTGGATGTTTCAAGGTTATTAGATCAACAGAAATATCTTGTGATATTTTATTTCATAAACTTTGTTGATTTCTTGACTACCAAGCATGTCCATTTAAGTTTATTTCTTGTTACAATATTCATCTGTTTTCTTTTTCAAAGGCGGGAAATATGTTTAAGAACTTCTAAATAAGCTCATTTTAAGCCTAAAAACTCTAAACAACAAATGGCTTTATAAAATTTCGCATAAAGTATTTAATCACTCGATTGTATTATTATTTCATTTTTATTCTCAATGAATCTATCTACTTCGATTATCTAATAAGCCTAAAAGACAATAAATCCGTGATAACAAACGTAATCTTAAACAAAGAGATAGGTTATACTTTATAAACATCTTCTATTTCATTTAAAGCAAGACTTTAATACATCTATGGTATATAGTCACATCAATGAACCTACTTATAATTAAATATACCTTATATAAAGAAAATGCTTTAAGATGTCAAGAAATTGATATTTTGGTATCTAAAAAATTATTTACATTTTAAGAAATAGTATCCCAATAACATATAGCAGTATCTTTGGGTATATGTGCTCTAAATAGATTATTAAACTCATACTTGTAATCATAATTTAGTAGTTATATAAAATATGTTCTTTAGTTTAATTTTTACTTCTAATTGCGATTCTTTATATATAGAATTGGCTAGGTATCTGGAATTGCTTCGATCTTTCTGCAGAAATGTTTGATAAAGGAATATAAGTTCATTGTAAGATTTAAGACAATTCGATTAACAGAGCTTTTTGTATAAAATTAAAGGTAACACTAGATTGTATCGATATAATTCTCTGATTTAAATTTGGGTTGTTTCACTATTTCTGTATTTCTTACTCTAACAAAAAATCACGAAAATACAGAAAAAACTGCTCTGCAAGCTTAATCATTAACTGGAAGATTAAATAAGTATAAAGGATACTTTAATAAAAAATAATAGTGTCTTATTTTTCGTGTATGCTTTGATGTCTTTTTAAGTTGAATATTCGAAAAAATGTCTTCATACAAAGGGCGCACTTGAGTCTTTTAGGAGGCGCACTAGAAGGCTTTTTCATAGAATTACAACAATTATAGTTACTATTTAAGCTCATTATTTTATATAACTCTTGATTATTATAGCAAGGCGTGTAGGGATATATATGATTGACAGTTTCTCTACTTTCTGTCAATACTCTTTGGCCAAAAAATTCTGTTAGAACTGAATAGATATGAGACAGTGTTGTAGGATTCTTTTCTGAACGTTTCATTTTTAATGGTTTGTAAAAATATCTGCTATTTTCGTTGTTTTTAAATCAACTAAACAGTTGAGCAGAACATTATATTTGTTTTCTGCCAAGATAGTTGTGTAATACAGCATATATCTATTCAATGAATTGAAAAATAAATATAGTTTATAATATTTAGTATCAATTTATGTTTTATAACTTGAAGTATATAACCACACGATTTGTATTTGGTTTATGTTAATAAACATATAACTTTTACTACCAAGCAGACTCATTCAATAAAATGGGACAAAAAGTTTGAAGCCTTGGTTATAATCCCAAATAAAACTTTTGCAAAAAATGAATTGGATTATAAACATGGAAGAAAATTTAAAAAAAACATAATTTTTGGGTTGAAATAGTTGGAAATAAAATATTTAAATATCGTTTGGTTGAAATATATGTAGAAATTTTTATCTTTATCAACCAAAATAGCTATAATTATTAAAACTTTTCAACCATAATGATACATTTTCTTCAATAATTTACTTATTTTATCAACCAAAATATTCTGTTTTCTTCAAAAATTTCCTTCCGTATTATGCCGTACTTGTAATTAAGGAGTTATTGAATGATATGCCACATTAAATGTATCTGAAATCGGAATAACACAAGAAAATCTTTTGCAAGTTCTGTAATATCAAAAAGATCGGCGAACTTTGTAAGGCTTAATAAAAACAATTTCACTAAAAATATGGCACAATATTTTTGAAGCCTCGGTTATAATTCTTTCATATAAGTGCATCATGGTGAAAATACAGGGCGGCGCAAGTAAAGTTGGACACTCTAATTTTTGTGATGGGTGGTAATAAAAAATATATTTATTAAGTCAATTTTTTTTTAAATAATTAACTTTTAAAAATGGAAAATAAAAGAATGTCTATTGAATATCAAAATAGAATAAGAATATAATATTTATTGGAAGCTGGAATGTGCCCTACAGAAATATCACGTCAACTAAAATGCTTTTAACAAACTGTTTAAATATGAAGAAAAGAAGCAAGATGACAAGAAAAAAAGGGACTTATGGAATAGAAAATTTTGTAAAAACACCAAAAAATTTATTAAGCGTAATATGACAGAAAAACATGGAGTTTCAGATAGAAAATGTGCAGCTAAGTTTAATTCTAGTTTAAGCTATCAAAAATGCAACAAAAGTATAAGTAGAAGAACAGTGCAAAGATATAGAAAATCAACAAATTGGGGGAAATATGCTTATTCAAGACAAAGAAACTCCCTTTTAAGTCTAAAAATATCGATGATAGAATTAGTTTTGGTGAAATTGTTGAAAATGCAGGGTTTTTAACTAAAGGTCCAAAAGCAATAGAATTGATTGATACTATTTTATTTACTGATGAATCTCATGTACAACTTTATACCCAATTAAACAAAAGGAATAATCCATATTATACAAGCGAAAAAAGCCAGGTTCAAATAACACCTTGTCCTAAAAAGTCACTTTCTATTATGGTGGCTGGTGGTATGTGCACAAATGGTTTAACATATTGTTGAAAAAGATCAAAAAGTCACAGGAAAATATTACCAGGACAAAATCATTCCTATTTATATAAAAGCTTTAGATAACTCAAAGTTAATCTATAATAAAAGAAAAGCGACTTTTGCCCAACATGGGGCTCCATGCCATGGAACTAAAGATAATACGCAGCTTTTATAATCAAATTTTTAAACAGTATGGGGAAAGGAAAATGGCCTGGAGATAGCCCGGATTTAAATCCTATTGAACAGTTATAGAGTATTCTTAAAGAATCTATTCATTAAAAATCCTCGGCCAAGAAATAGGGAAGAATTAATAGAAAAGTTGAAAAGACTTGAAGTGATATCGATGAGAACGCAATTATAAACATCTATCGCTCTTATCCAAAAAAGATCCAAGAAATGGTAAATTCTAGCAGTAGAAGCACTAATTACTACTATTAGGGCGTTCCGAGCAAACAGGGACTCGAAAAATTTTAAATAAAAAATTTATTAATAAATATAAAAAAGTTGAAAATTAGTATGTTTATAGATACGAACCTTCAGCATCTATTACACTTCTCCATCTTTCGGGTAACTTCAGGATACCATTCATAAAACCTTTAGCATTAAGCTCCTGAATTGCACTTTCAAGCTAAATTTCTAGTTCATGCCAATCGTCATAAATATTCTCTTTTAACTTCTTTAATTTCCCAAAACAATTGAAATCAGGTGTGCTAATTTCAGGGCTATAGGGAGAGTGATCCCAAACCCGAATATTTTCATCAATAAAATACTGCTTTATAAGATTTGATTTATGCAGCTTAACATTATCATGTAATATTATAGGTACCTTAATTTTTATTATCAGGTAACCATTTGTCTAATAATTCGGTTACGAAGTTTTTATAAACATCTGAAGTTACAGTCTCTTTAGGAGCACAGATCTTCCAATAAGCAACACCTTGAAAATCCATTGCTAATATTAGCATTCTCTTTCTTTCATATTTAGATTGAAGTACAAATTAAGGTGGGTCTTCATTTTTATTCCTCCAAGATCGAATCTGGTCACGTTGGGGTTGCATGTATAAAGACACCCAAGTTTCATCTATTTGCAAAGTTTGATTAATTAAGTTATTTTGTCTTTATAAGAGTTGCATATTATTTTTACATGCTAACACTCCATGTTCTCTTTGTTCATCCTTGAGAAAATGAGGTGCCCATTTACTTAATAATTTTTTCATTTGTAAATCTTCTGTTAAATATCGAAATACTGTTGTTTTTCTACAATTTACCTGCATGGAAAGTTCGAGGCAAGATTATGTTCTAGTTTTGGACATCAATTCTATAAGTTCATCTATTACATTTTCTTTCTTCGAGACATCACTTGTATCGCCTCCTCGACTATCTTCGACCACATTGTAGCCTCTCTTAAGCTTAGTAACTAAATTCTTGACTGTATTTAGTTTATAGGCACTATTTCCAACTGATTCAACTAATTCTTTATCAATTATCCCAGAACTATGTGCAAGGATTACGCCAAATTTGATGAAAATCCGCTGTTCCTTATCTGAAATTGAATCTTTTAATTTTTGCAAGCTATTAATGATAATATTCAAAATATAATTATATATAAATAAAGCTCGTAGTATATATAAGTTAATTTAAAAGACTTGGTATTATTAATATTTATTAAAGGCGTAATTAAAAAAATTCAAGTCCCTCTTTGCGCGGAACGCCCTAATATTTAAAAGTTACAAATAAAGTTTTATAATATTTTAATCTATAGTATCTATTGCATTATTTCTATTTTGGGAAAAAATGTCCAAATTTACTTGCACCACCCTGTAGGTTGAGAAAGCAACTAAAATGACAAGAAATATAGCCAAGAGAAATTTTTATGGATAGTGAATACAAAAATTTATTTTCATTCTTACTATTTTATGCATTCAAGAAACTAAAATTTCTCGACCAATTAGAGTATAATTCTGTTTCAAAAATATTGTGCCATTACAGTCAGCCAAAATCTTTCCAATGTTTTTGAAATCAAAAAATTGAATAACTCTGAGAACATTTGATGGAAAAATCCAAAAGTAATAAAATATATTCATTATCAATAAATGTATATTCTATCAAATTTTCAAATTAATGTATTGAATATTAAATAAATTAGAATAAAAATAAATTTCCATTTATTGGAACGATTTTGACCCCAACTTGTAAAAAATACAAAAAACCTCATAAAATTCAAATTCAAATTATAATCAGAATTTTTTTTATAAAACTTATAGATAAGATGAAGAAGATATCGGATGCCAAAAACAATAAACTTATTCACTTTTTAGTTGCTGGTGAACCATATGGCAAAATATCAAGAAAATATGGTGTTAGTAAGAGCACAGCTTATAGAATTGCTATCAAAAACAATTTAAACAAAGTTAATAAATTAATGAATCCTGCAGGGCGTCCAATAAAGTTAAAGGAAAGAGATGAAAGAACTATTGCGCGAATCAATGAATCTGGAGAATGTACCACAGTCGTAGAAGTATCCACATATTTATTTAAAAATCTCGAAATAAAGATAATTTCTTCTTCGATTAAAAGGCTTTTACGTAGAATAGGTATGAAGTCTGCTGGAAAAGTCAAAAAACCGTATCTAAGTCCAAAACATCGCAAAGAAAGATATGAGTTTGCTAAAAGGTATAGAAATTGGACCGTAGAAGATTGGAAGCATGTGTTTTGGTCTGATGAAACTAAAATAAATAGATTTGGTAGTGATGGGCTAAAATGGTGTTGGAAATCTAAAGAAAAAATGCTTAAATCTAGATATTTAGACCCTACATTAAAGTTTGGAGGGGGTTCTATGATGATATGGGGCTGGATGACTCAATTTTGACCCGGCCTAATAATAAGAATCAATAGGATATTAGAGTCAGACTTATATTGCGATATTTTAGGCGATGAATTTCTCAAAACATTAGATTATTATGAAATCCCTTTAACTGATGTGATTTATCAACACGATAATGACCCAAACATACATTAAACCCCCCCCCCCAAAAAAAAAACGCTTGTTAGATATCAATATTAAGGTGCTCGATTGGCAAGCACAGTCTCCGGACTTAAATCCAATCGAGCACCTTTGGATGTAGCTTAATCTCGATATTTTTAAATATGGTGATACTGCTAGTGGAGCATTGGAATTATGGAACAGAGTTCAAGAAAAATAAAATGCTATTAATAAAAAAACATGTTTAAAATTGATTATGAGCATGCCCAATAGAATTGAGCAAGTTTTTAAGGCTAAAGGAGGCTATACAAAATATTAAAATAGTTGGGGTCAAAATTGTTCAAATAAATAAAATTTCATTTTTATTATAATTTATTTAATATTCAATACATTTATTTGAAAATTTGATAGAATATACATTTATCGATAATAAATATATTTTATTAATTTTATATTTTTTCATCAAATGTTCTCAGAGTTCTTCAATTTTTTGTTTGATTTCAAAATCATTGAAACGATTTTAGCCGACACTTTAAAAAATTGGAATTGAATTTCTTAAATGGTACAAAGATAATATATTTACACTGCCCGTCAAAAGTGATTCAGTGTTTGGGAAATTCGAACTTAAATGGTAATTCATAAATGAGTAAGACNGTCAAAAGTGATTCAGTGTTTGGGAAATTCGAACTTAAATGGTAATTCATAAATGAGTAAGACTTCGAGCAAACTAATACTCATATGGTAGATAGATACAGCCTTTGTCTATAACATTAAAAAT
>NIPM01002190.1:0-11025 GCA_002738285.1 Holacanthella duospinosa | reverse complement strand
GGGAGGGCTGCGGGGAGAATAGGAAATAAGAATAGAATCATGAAGAAGATGAATATTTGGCAACTACGCATAGTCTGTCACTTTTGACACACAGAGGAATTGTGTGTCAAATTTGACATACAGGTAGGATCTGATGTAACGAGCACGTATAATGTTATCCTTATGGACGAAACTTTTTCAGTTTATATCAAGGCCGGCATCGCTTATACTTTCTTGGTTAAGATTGGAAATAAAAAAAAGCATTCAAAGTGATCGAAACAAAAAATTCCGAAGGTAGGCCGTATTCAAAATATTTTTTCAGAATTAATCATTTTTAAGTGTGTCAAAAATGACACACTTGACAGGAATGCGAGAAATATATGAAATAGTGGTAGGGTAATCTAATTGTCAATTTGCAATGAATAGTCAAGTACTCAATCAATTGAGGTTATCAATAATATTGATTCATATCTTGATTGAAAACAGGTAATTTTTAAGCCTAAATTTGGCAGCTATTAGTAAAATATATTTGTGGATGGCAATAATGACTAACAAAATCAATATGTTATAAAAATATTAGTTTATTATGAACCTGATACATTTATTTTGACTTTTTTCTAACTTTACATTAAGTTAAACTGATAGAAGAATTTACATAATTATTCGCACATAGTCGTTGTAATGAAGCCACTTTCAAGGCAATCATTTAATGTATTTATCTAATTGAGAATTCCAAAAATTTTATATTTTTTCAAAAATTATTCCTAAATCCCCTAATGAAACAATAATAATCAATTACGTTAACTAGTTACATAGATATCCGAAGGTTGATCATGACCAAAGTATCATCGACCAAAGTAAACAGGTTTTCCACAAATTTCAATCAATCTAAAAATTACAAATTGACGTACTTGTTGAAGTTTAATAGACTAAATTTGATGTCTGAACAAATCCATCGGTACATTAACAGTAAGTTTCAATATTGTCACCATCGGTATTTATGCAAGACAAATTTTCTACACATGCTAAATCGCCATTTTGATTATAAGGATGAGCTGCGGCAATGACACTCGTGGAGTCGTCCGGACTTATTGCTAACCCCTGATACAAAAGCTAAAAAAGTTTCTAACAATTTTATAGAAGTATTAATTCCTGTACAGTTTCTTAGTATAATTTAATTCTATCTACTCTAAATTCAATTAAGTTTCCTTTAATTAGATATTTTAATCAAAATATTATAAACTATATAAATTTCTCAATGTAAACGATACTCTTAGTCAAGATCTATTCTGCCTTCAAGGCCTCCTTTTTCGGCAGGCCTACTTTGTTACGACTTATCTCATATTAACCATCTCTATTATTTAAAAGAAAACTACACAAATTTCATCAAGAAAGTATTACAACAGCATTACAAAAACTTTAATTTGGTGATGAGACTGACGCTATAATCGCCAAATGTTCCATTCATTTGATGCCTTAACCATTCAGTTTTTAAGAAAATCTTAGACAAGGATCTATAATAGATGTAAATATTTAAACATCCAAAATAATTTGAGAATTAAAATTTACCTATACAAAAACTTATTCATCTGAAATTTTTTGCAAGTAACGTCTCCATACTTGCCTTGAAACATTTTAATGACCTAAAAAAATAAAGAATCAGTTTTGCGCTAGAAAAAATTTTCTACAATCTAGGGTCCATACAGACTTTGTTTAAAGCTTAGCTTCTTAGAGTATATTCATATAAGTTCTTGGCAAAGGAAATTTTAAAGGAGATGTCATGGCAGCATGTGTACGAAAACTATGAGTTTCCCATTAAAATTGCTTTTATTATTAGTAATTTAAATATTATTAGTAATTAGTATGATTAGTAGTAACTTAAATTATAAATTCTAATTTGCTGAAATAAAAAAATTATTTTTCCTAACTCAAGAGGGTGACGAATGTTGGCAGATTTGGCAATAGCCTTCAGTCTAAATATAATACGCCACCACCACATACAAAAATGGCTAATTAGTTCCATAAATTGACAAGTATGATTGCTGAATTTTTCCCCTACTAATAGTGCTTTTTGCATTTGTGTCCCTCGCTGCACCATATAATTAAGTTCAACTCCAATTTTTTGATTTCGCAAAAAAATTAAATTCAACTGTGAATTAATTCAATATATTATGTCACATTAAACATTGTTTGATTTATTGGATAATCTAGTTACTATCAATAATTTAACGACACATTGGATCTGCTGTTAGCGGAGACTAAGGGTGTCTCTAAGGTGTATCTTGTTCAAACTGTCCAATACGAAAGAATTTAATTTTTCTTCCGTTCAATGGCTGCCTACTACGAAAATTGAAGGAAGATAGTCCCTGCTCGTTCCTGACTTTTCGGAATATATTCATCTGTAAGTTATCAAAAATATATTTATTAGAGTCCTTGTTAATAAATGTGTAGTGTATCTCTTCTTAAACTTAATATTAGAGCTTGGTCGAACAGATTTGTAAGTTTCATATTTTGAATCGTAATTTATTTTTAACATCTTATTCAAATATGCGTCTAGAATAAAAATATTCCTGACAAGGAACAAGATTATCATTTGAATCCAATGAACATTTGAAATCTGATGTTTGGAGCTACTTCAAGGTAATAAAAATAGACAGCAAGCCTGGTGTTTATGTAAAATGTAATGAGTGCGCTTCAGTGTCCAAGTGGACAACGACTTTAAGGGCAAGATCATTGAAATGTCATTTTCCATTCCCCAATAAAATAAAATCCTCAATTAACGAACCAAATCCGTCCGCCTGCTCGATGTCTCTCCTATTTTTGGGAAGGTTTGTTTCAAAGTCGATTTCATTGGATTCACAAGAGAAAATAAATAAGGATATTGTATTGGGACTCGCAAAAAACCTTCGTCCTATTAGATCAGTAGAAGATGGTTTTCAACATATTGCTCAAGCTTTGGTAAATTTTGGAGCACAGTACGGAAATGTTAATATCGTGAGCAGTGTTCGGCATCCCATCTTTCCCATCCTGGATGGGGATGGGAAAGATGGGATTTGGATGGGGATGGGCGATAAATTTCCGGGATGGGGATGGGGATAAAAATATTTGTTAGGACGATGGGGATGGGATAAAATGGGGAGATAGGATTTCTCTCAAAGGATGGGTATGGAAATAGTTGTTAGATTGATGGGGAAGGGAAAGGATGGGGAGATGAAACTTCTTCCAAAAGATGGGGTAGAGGAGAGGATCGGCATTGTAATAGTTTTTACAAAGATGGGCAATGGAAGGGAAAAGTTTAATCTCAACTAAACTGAAATACATTGAATGGTTGCCCAACAAACACTAATCGCAAGTATTGTGTGTTGTGTGAAGCCATCTCATTAAGTAAAGCACTAATTCTCTGTTGGTCTTTCTTAGTTAATTAAATTACGCAACTCGATCCTCCTAAGTTAGGAGTAGTGTTGCGCATGGCTCAATGGCTCTGGCTCTGTCTCGAGCTGGCTCACAAAAATTCTTGAGCCAGAGCCAGTGCATGGCTCTGGCTCATGTAGTAATTTTGAGGCAGAGCCATGGCTCATGAGCCAGCTCAACGAAATTTGTGAGCCATGGCTCAATGGCTCAACTATTCCCCTAAATTCTNTCTTCCAAATCATCATTTTTTTTTAATTTTCGAAATTTTTGGTCACTGAAAGTCAATTTCCCTTTAGCCAGTTCATAATTATGATTTGTGTTGGCTTATCCTCACTAGGTCATTCTCACTTTTAGCAAAATGTGCATATTAACGGAAAAAACTAATTTATATTGAGCCATGCGCTATGGCTCTGGCTCATCAGCCAGCTCAACAAAAGTGCGGAACCAGAGCCATGGCTCACCGCTCGTGTGAGCCATGGCTCACCGCTCGTGTGAGCCATGGCTCACCGCTCGTGTGAGCCNAATTTTTGGTCACTGAAAGTCAATTTCCCTTTAGCCAGTTCATAATTATGATTTGTGTTGGCTTATCCTCACTAGGTCATTCTAACTTTTAGCAAAATGTGCATATTAACGGAAAAAACTAATTTATATTGAGCCATGCGCTATGGCTCTGGCTCATCAGCCAGCTCAACAAAAGTGCGGAACCAGAGCCATGGCTCACCGCTCGTGTGAGCCATGGCTCACCGCTCGTGTGAGCCATGGCTCACCGCTCGTGTGAGCCATGGCTTATTGAGCCATTGGCTCTGGCTCACGCCAAAAGCTGAGCCATTCGGAAAACTAGTTAGGAGCAGTGTTCTGCATTACATCTTTCCCATCCTGGATGGGGATGGAAAAGATGGGATTTGGATGGCGATGGGCGATAAATTTCCGGGATGGGGATGAGGAGAGGAGAGGATGGGAATAAAAATATTTCTTAGGAAGATGAGGAAAAGAGAGGATGGGGAGAGAGAATTTCTCTCAAAAGATGGGGAGAGGAGAGGATGGGATAACGCCGTTTTGTTAGATGGATGGGGAAGGGAGATGATGGGGAAAAGAAATTTTTACAAAAAGATGGGGAGACGAAGGGATGGGGGAAATTGGTGCCGAACACTGATCGTGAGAGGCAGAATTTGTGGTACACTTTTTTTTGTTGGTTTTCAGTCTTCCTTGGATTTTTGTTACGAATCCATCGCTTCCCTCGTAGAATATCCCTATCCACCTCACTGCCAATCCATATTACTCTTGCCAAGGCTCATCCATGAATGACGCCAGCAAAAAAACATATTTTCCAAAATTATCATATCCACTAACCCTAAATTAAAATTTTGTTTGTCACCGTAATATTTTGACAAACAAACCTTTTTTTTTAAATTATTATAAATCAATTATACCCTAAATGCTTATATAATAATTTGTATAATAATAGCAAACCAATTTTTTCCTTGTTTGCTGTCAAAATTCATAATATCAAGGTGCTTGATATATTTATATATTCGTTCCAGAAATAAAAAATTTCAAAAATTTATTTCAATGTTTAACTGAGAAGCTGTTAGGAAACTCTTAGTACCACTCACTTTAAACTCCGAAAATGTCAAAATAAAGTAGTACTGCTAATTTTATTGTATATAGAAAAAAAAACTATTTTGCTTAAAAATTTTTTAATCTAAGTCATGAATGAGTCAAGCTTTAGGAGAGTCACTGAGTCATGTCACTGAGTCATGTCATTGAGTCATTTAAAATTTATGACTGACTAGGTGTGAAAATATAAGTCAGTGAGTCATGACACTGACTCTGAGTCATCTGACTCTGAGTCATATGACTCTGAGTCATCCGACACTTACTCTCAGAATAAACTGGAAGTCAGATGAAATTTTGCATTGAAAAATGTATTATTATGTGTCGACGAATTTACTGAAGCCAGGAAAACTACAATCAACATTCGAAAAGAAGTTGAAAGAATTCTTTCTTCTTATTTTGCAACTGACCAATTACAAAAAATCATTAATTCTGCAACTCTTGTTGAGGATGGTGGCTCAAACATGATCATTATATTTCCAAATCGGTTTCCTTGCCAGTGTCACAAACTGAATTTAGTTTTGGATCACACATTCGATGACAAAAATTTGGAAGCTAACATCTCAGAAATAAGAAATCAAATCAGCAATGACAAACCCCCATTCACGTGTGATGCTATGAGTCTAGAGTCTTATAACGGGTGCAGCGGAAAAAAGGGACTGATGTAAATTTCATATTTTGATCAAGTTCCTGCAAATATAAAATTCCGAATGTAATTCCATTCGATAAAGCATAATATTTGCCTTACGGTTCCACTAATGGTTGATAGAGTATGGTCCATTTTCGGCACAGGCGCGCAATAGTTTGCGAACTTTCTCCATACTCCTTCGGACGACTGATATGTCCACTTGTTTCAAGCAATTACTTCACTCTTTTCATTAAAGCAGTAGTGTCAGTGGCTTTCCAACCACCTCTGTACACTAGTTGATCTAAATAACCAAAAAAATCTTCTATTGGACGGGCTTGGGGTAAGTTGGTTGGATTTTCTTCCTTTGGTACAAAATGAACGACTTTCTCTTGGAGAAAGTCAATCACGGATTTCGCGTAATGAGAAGATGCTTTGTCTGGCCAGAAGATGTAATTGCCGTCCGAATGATATTTTTCGATGAATGGGATGAGTCTCTTTGCAAGACACTGAGTTTTATAAATATTCTGATTAATGGCGAGGCCTGATGGGATGAAGTAAGGAGTACTGATTCCATCCGGTGAAAGTGCAATCCAAATCATAATTTTTTTTTCAAACTTGTGTCTAAATTTTAGTTTTACCTCTGGACTAGTACTCTGCCTGTCTGTGGAGTAATATTTACTGTTTCCAGGAATAAGAGCTTTGCTTAAGGGGAAGTAATGTTCGTCGTCAATGATGAACTTTTTTTTTGAGAATTTCTGCATAATCTTCGGCACTGAGTTTTCACTTTGAGAATTTGCTCTTCCGTGTACTCCGGGGATCGACTTTTCTGAAACATTTGATGTTGGTCTTGTCTTGTAGTGTCCGTAGAATATGTCGATGACTGCATTTGAATTTTTTTGCTGCGTCCCGTTGACTAATCTTGTCGCTTTCTTCAAAAAGCTTTTCCAGTTTACGGACTTTCTCTTTCGTCGTAATTTTGGGCTTTTTGCCGGAACCAACTTTTTTTTTCCATTGGGATTCCATTTTCAACCCTTTTGGTTATCCTATAAATTGTTTGCTTACGAATATTTTCCAGTTGAAAATGTTTAACAACCTCCAATTTCGTAACACCCGGGTTGGATTCAATCAGTCGTCCGAAACGAATTCTAAGAACTTCTTGTTGTGATGCTGTCATTTCCTCAGTGGTATTACTAGGGAAATTAGGAAACCCGTTTTCCACAATATAAAATCCCGCTTAATCCAAAAAAAATACTACTAATATGAAATTCGCGCGATTAGTAATAGTAAATTCTGAATTTACGTCAGTCCCTTTTTTTCCGCTGCACCCGTTATTTCAGAAATTAAGAATATTTTAAATTCAGTTAAAACCCTAGTAACGCCCGTTGTATACTTTGCTTTCTCAGTCCGTTGTCTGCCAAAAGTACAGTATGATTAGTGAATTTCATGTCAACAAATCTTATTTCTATTAGCAACAATATTGAAATTGTTATGAAATTCACAAATCATACTGCACTTTCTCCAGACAACAATCAGAGTAAACAAAGTATACAACGGGCGTAACACTTTTCAAACAATCGGGATTAAATTCGAAGCTTACAACAACTCTCAATCAATCAGTCACAACAAGATGGAATAACTATCTGACAATGCTCGAGTCTTTTATGAAATCAGAAAAAGAAGTCAAAATTGTTTTGGAACAGAGACAAGAAGTTAATCAAATGGATGGATTCGATGAAGTTTTGCTCCAACTCGTTTAATTTTTAATGTTTTTTCGAAAAGCGTCGGAATTCTTAAGTGCCGAAAATGTTTGTACCATAAATCTGGTGGCCTTGTGGTTTCATAAACACAAGCTTCATTTTTTATGAAGTGGGGTGTTTATGCTGGGAAAACTTTCTCCATGTGTACTTATTTCTGCGGACCCCTGTATATTGATCACTACCATTATTGAGTATTTCAATACCAATTATACTTATATATGGACAGGAAGTAAGATTGACAGATAGGACAATCGCGTTTAAACTTGTGTTCCGCGCTCATGCTTAGAAGCAGTATTGCTAGCTAGCGGAATGAAATTAGTGCACAACTGGGATATAAAATTTCTATGGCTCTTCTTTGGAAAACTAAATAACTAAAATAAACTTTTAGCCTTACTTGTCGCTCTGAAATATTAATGGGTGTGTGGAACACTCTCCAAACGACAGTTTCGTCACAGTTGGGAGTTGTTAATGATCCATAATATAATGAGAAATTTCTCTCGTTGACTGGGGGGTAGATTTTGGAAACGGCTAACGTTTTATTGAATTCCTTAAATTCTCCAACAGTGTCGAGCTTGTCCACAGCTTGTATAATGGGATCAAAATATTCGTTCTTCTTTCTCGAAATCTGCCAGAAATATAAAAAAAATTGGATATAAGGATAAGTGAGTAGTAGAACATGTGTTATTCGCATAAGGCAAGGCATAATGAAGTTGTATTGAGTTCATGAAATATGTAGGTAAACTATACGAGGGATGAATTTTAACTGATACTCTAGCGATTCATCGAAAAAAGAAGCACTAGTGAAAGATACATACAGGGTCCACCAGAATTAAGTACCATATGGAGAAAATTCTTTTATACTAAATAACCAAAATTATGACAAATGCGTCAAAAATTTAGAGTGTTGCACTGCATCAGACAGTGCTAAAAATAAGAAAAAGTAGTTAATGCAAGGTTAAATGGTAATTGAATCAAAAATTTATCAGTATTTCACACAAATTTGAAATATCCAGTCGTATCAAGTGCTAAACTTAAAATTTTTCTGTTATTATCTCAACGAATAAATTGCTCAAAGTGAGGATCTTGTACCCTACTGTCCCCTCCACTACTTCGTCCATCAGAATTAAGATTTGAAGAGGTATTGTTTATTTCGTTATTTGCATAAATTTTCTAAAGCAACAGCTTCAACTAATTTATCGCAATTTGGTTATAGTGAGCAAATTCATCTGTCTGTCCCTGGTTTTCTCCCTATTCCATTGACCAAGTTAATTAATAACAAATTTCGTATCGTATTAGCTATTTTAGGATTAAATATTTATAATTTTCACTTAGTATTCAACCGTGAATTCCCGCAGCCGTATCGTGAATTCCCGCAGCTGTACCGTGAATTTCCGCAGCCGTACCGTGCATTTCCGCAGCCCTTCCGTAGTTTCCCGCAGCCCTCTTGTGGGTTTCTACAGTGCTCTCGCGAATTCCTGCAGCTATCCCGTGGGTCCCCGCAGGCCTTTGGTAGTGTCCCGCGGGTACCCGCAGCCCTCCCGTAAATTCCCGCAACCCTCCCGTGGGTTCCCGCAGCTCTTCCGTAGTTTCCCAAAGCCTTCTCGTGGGTTCCTCAAGTAAAATTCATTTGATATGATTATATTTATTGCCAATACTTCAGAAATTTTTGCTTATATAACTGTATCATCGGTGTGCAATACACAGTAATACTTGAAAATTTTAGTTACTTTATTGGAAAACTATTTAGTAGTTGATTAGCTTCAATAAATTAATTCAAGAAGAGGAGAGGATTAAAAAGTCTCCTGGAGATAAAAACAATAAAAAAAAATATTTTTTTTCCAAAAATATATTTTGCAAATTTAGTTTTCCTAAGCAATATATTTTCTTTTGTTGGAAAATTTCCATGAAGGTCACCTACTAAACTCATGTCAGAGCACTACGCAATAATCCGTATATCACTAATGAAACAAAAGTTTAACCGACCGCCGGTGTGAAAAAGATTTTTTTTTTCAAGAAATATAGAATAAATTGTCTTCTTATCAGTAAATCATTTTGCGTAAAAATTATCTACTGCAAATAGTGTGTAAAGTGACTCCCAAATCTAACTGAGTCAGTCATTGACTCCCGAGTCACTGACTCTGACTTGCTGTAGGTTAGGAGTTGACTCAGGAGTCATGACTCTGACTCCCCATATTTTCGCGAGCTGACTCTTGAGTCATGACTCTGACTCTGACTCTGACTCTGAGTCATTAAAAAATGTTTAATATCTTCTTTTAAATATTGAGAAAAACTCTATAAGCTGTATAAAATTTCTATAAATTCTAGACGTCACTTAGCTTTTATAAATTTAGATTATCTTGAATCGATGTTGATGAACTTTGACTTTCATTAACTGGAGAATTTTCCACATTTAACACAATTCAATCATCCTCCATTCTTAATTAAAAGTCCGTAAGAAAACAAACACAAACAGATGATTTATATCAGACAGAGTAAACATTCTTAAGTAAAATGAATGCAATGGATAAGATGAATGAAACGTGTTTGAACATGAATGAATACCAAAATCGGCTTCTGGGCAGGAAATGCACAAGAGTTATGACTCTGCTACTGATGAGTTGACTCTGACTCTCAAACAGGGAGTGAGTCAGAGTCATACAATGACTCTGACTCCCAAATAATTCATAGAGTTAGAGTCATGAGTCAGAGTCAGAGTCACTTTACACACTAACTGCAAATTTCATAACAAACCCTCAATTTTTAAAATCATTTTCGGTTGTTTAAAATGAAAATTGGCATGCCCAGTTATGATTGCACACCAAAGGCAGTGTGCGGAGAAATATAACCATGTCTTTCTATTTTCAAATTTCGAGGGCAGAATCCGAGGAAGTTGAGCAAAATAACAAAAAAAAGTGTATGATTTATTCTGCCTCTGCCGATAGATGTCGCTACGACTTGTTAAACCTGTTTTAAAAGTCATCTAAGTAGTATATAACTGGTTTGTTGATATTACCAACATCTATAATCCCTAAATACTCGTCAAGTCTATTGTACAAAATGAGGAAACCAGGATGGACTTGATTTAATNTGTGTTATTCGCATAAGGCAAGGCATAATGAAGTTGTATTGAGTTCATGAAATATGTAGGTAAACTATACGAGGAATGAATTTTAACTGATACTCTAGCGATTCATCGAAAAAAGAAGCACTAGTGAAAGATACATACAGGGTCCACCAGAATTAAGTACCATATGCAGAAAATTCTTTTATACTAAATAACCAAAATTATGACAAATGCGTCAAAAATTTAGAGTGTTGCACTGCATCAGACAGTGCTAAAAATAAGAAAAAGTAGTTAATGCAAGGTTAAATGGTAATTGAATCAAAAATTTATCAGTATTTCACACAAATTTGAAATATCCAGTCGTATCAAGTGCTAAACTTAAAATTTTTTTGTTATTATCTCAACGAATAAATTGCTCAAAGTGAGGATCTTGTACCCTACTGTCCCCTCCACTACTTCGTCCATCAGAATTAAGATTTGAAGAGGTATTGTTTATTTCGTTATTTGCATAAATTTTCTAAAGCAACAGCTTCAACTAATTTATCGCAATTTGGTTATAGTGAGCAAATTCA
>NIPM01002189.1:0-11018 GCA_002738285.1 Holacanthella duospinosa | reverse complement strand
TATTTTATTGATGAAAATATTCGGGTTTGAGATCATCGTCCCTATAGCCCTGATATTAGCCCACCTGATTTCAATTGTTTTGGGAAATTAAAGAGAAAGTTAAAGGAAATCATTAATGATGATTGGCATGAACTAGAAATTCAGCGAGAAAGTCAATTCAGGAGCTTAACGCTAAAGGTTTTATGAATGGTATCCAGAAGTTACCCGAAAAATGGAGAAGTGTAATAAACGCAGAAGGTTTGTATCTATAAACATACTATTTTTTNAGAAGGTTTGTATCTATAAACATACTATTTTTTAACTTTTTATCTTTCATAGTAAATTTTTTCTTTGAAATTTTTCGAGTGTCTCTTTGCTCGGAACGCCCTAATAGATTCAAAATAAAGATGATATTTAAAATAAAGCACACAAACCAACAAAGTATATAATATTTGCAAATAGATTTTCCATATTTGATGGTCAAACTTCTAAATGTTACATAGAAATTAACCACAAGCAGTCTTAACATCTTGATTTGAGCAATTTTGACATTGAAGGAACTGTAGCCAATAACTGACTAAAACAGTGGATAATTTATATAAATTATAATATTTTGTGTATTATAAAAATTTGAATTTTACAATTATGTAGATTTGAAAATTATCTATCGCTAATAAATTAATCGAAGTCAATTTCATCCGATTATAACCAATTTTAGACCTCTTAGTAAAATGATTATATATTTTCTTATTGTATTCTAGTTATTAAGGTGAGGGTTTTATAAATATTTAACCATTTAAGAAGTCACAACTTCTATAGTAGTCGAAAAAAGTCGACGTTTTGAATTTACTTTAATAGAAGTTAAAGAATAATAGAGCTTTTCGAAATGACTTCTATAGAAGTTATCAAAATATCGAGGTTATTATCCCTGACTTCTATAGAAGTCAGAGGAAAATGATATGGAAATTAATTTTTTAAGTAATGTTTTTACTTAATTAGGATATATAAAGTAGTTGAATAAGTTTATATTATCCTTAAGGGGATATTGATTTCGAAGCAATTTTCTCAAAGTTTAATCAAATAAAAGCACCTAGCAGTAGTGTAGCCACCAGATAGACATTGTCTAACCTGTTTTTTTTGGTATTCAATATAATTGGGCTTCTATGGTTGTAGTTTATATCGTCACGTTTAAATAAATTAAAATATATTTTAGCCTAACTTAATCTTGTTCTAGTTGTGCACCTGTCGCCCAGCCTAAACATCACATAAGCGGGCGCGAAAAATGCATTTAGTGTTTATTCCTTTATACAAACGTTACAATGAAATTTTTAACCAATTAATTTATCAATTAATCTTAAAAGTCGACTATCCAAGATTTAGATCAAAAGAAAATTATTAAAATACTATTTATTATTAAATATATTGACATTTTAAGTAAAATTTATGGGCTGGCAAATGAAGAACTTTAGCCTTTTACATTAATACCCCCTATTAAAGAAGGTATAAACAAGAAAAATTATAAAAAAATTATCGAATGTCACGAAACAAACTTGAACAAACTTTTGACATTTCAAGCATATCTGTTAATATCCCAAGAGTAGAATTTGATGTTCTAGAATTGTCACAAAATGATAGGTACAGAGAAAACTTCGAACTAGGCAAAAAGTCCAGGAAAAAACAAAGAAAACATTACTATCTTGATAATGGATGGGAAGAAAAACCTCAAACATTTGCAAAAGAACATTGCATAATGAGGGAAAAAATTCTTATAGAATTACCTAAAACTATAGAAGGGTTTTTTAATATATGGGACAAAATTTTTGAAGCCTCGGTTATAATTCTTTCATATTAGTGATCATAGTGAAAATAGGTTAAAGAAGCAACTAAAATGGCAAGAAATCTAGCTAAGAGATATTTTATGGATAGTAAAGTTGATAAATACATAAATTTATTTTCATTCTTACTATTTTATGCATTCAAGAAACTAAAATTCCTCGACCAATTAGAATAGAATTATGTAAGAAAATTTTGTGCCATATTTTTACCAAAGAAATAATAAACTATATAATAATAATTCTAACAAAGGTATAGATGAAGCTATACTACGAGAAGAAGCTTCAAAAACTGATTATTTGACAAAAAGTGCTTTATTTAAATTCATTGCAATAATGATGATTTTGGGCATAAATAACACAGCTAATTATAATTATTGCTGGAATAAGAATAAAATATTCTCTTATAATCGAATAATATCGGGTCTAATGAACTTGACAAGATTCCAGAAGATTAACGAATACTTAAATGTTTTATATACCTGGACTTTACCGAATGAAGGTTGGTTAAAAGCAAGTCTATTATAATGGATTATTTAGAACGTCTATTTTCCGGTATATTAAGACCTGGAGAATATGTAAGTTTGGACGAAGCTGTAATGGGATATAAGGGTTACACAAGAAATAGGGTATACTCTTCAGGTAAATCACATAAATTTAAAGTAAGATTTTATGTTCTTGCAGATAGTGTTACGGGAATTATATTTAATCTAAGAACAGTAAGGGAAAGAACAAAAATTAGAGAAACTGTTATTGATCTGGTTGAATATATTAAAGGTGAAAATAGAGTACTTTTTATGGACAATTTCTATAATAGCTACAATATAGATAGAAATGTTAAATCACAAAATATATGTGCTGGGTACACTTCGAGATAAATGTGATGGTCCTGAAGATCTAAAATCCATTATGAAACATACTCCAAAAAATACTTCTAAAATTTTCATAAAAGATAGAGCTCAAGTATTATTATATAATGACACAAAACCCGCTTCCGTGGTTACAACAGCTTAAGACGCCAGTAAAAACATTAGAACTGAGAATTTAACTATTCCAATGATTATAAACGAATACAATAAGTTTATGGGAGGTGTAGACTTATATGATCAACTTATTAGCTACTATCCTCTAAAATGGAAGACAAAATACTGGTATCAAAGATTTGCTTGCTACATAATCCAATTATTAGTATATAATTCTTATGTCATTTTTAAAGAATCTAAATTTAACCCAAAGATATTACACTATGACTATGTTCAATATATAATAATACATCTAATTAAAACGGGTCACCAACATTCAGATTATAGTAACAATTATAAAGTTGATAATTTTGAAATCGGTGAAAGTGATCACCATTTAATAAAGACTAATATTTGGAGAAAGTGTAAATACTTTTTATCCCAAAATGTTAGAAAACAATCAAGATATCAATGTTTTGGATGCGACATATTTTTATGTCCTAACGTTTGTTATGATAACTACCACACTAATGAAAGCTCTGATTTAGAATAATCCGAATGGTTATACCTCTTTTTATTTTTTAAAAAATTATTTTAAACCATTTAATATCAATTTTATAAAAACGTAACTTTGGGATATAGTTCGACAAATTCATAATTAGACAATATGACACAAAATTTTTGAAGCCTCGGTTATAATTCTTTCATATTATGCACATAGTGAAAATAGGTTGAAGAAGCAACTAAATTGCCAAGAATTTTAGCTGAGATATATTTTATGGATAGTAAAGTTAATAGATACATGAATTTACTTTCATTCTTGGTATTTTATGCATTCTCAAAACTAAAAGTTCGAGATCAAAAAGAATAGACTAATGGATGAAAATTTTCTTACATATGAACATAAAAGCATGTATTATGTAAATTAAATTAAAAAAATTTATACGCCTTCAATTATCAAATGATTACATATTATAATTAATATACTTACTATCTTTTGAAAAAATAATTCATTTTCCGATGTGTACTTATAAAATAAAATCTAGAATTTTAGCAAATAAATGGAGATGAATAATCACAAATAATAAAATAAGTTTTTTTAAAAAGAAATGGATATGTTATTTTTTTTTCTTCTGTAAAATATTTAGCACTATATTACATTTTGAAATAATCTTACCATATTTTATGCAATTGTAACAAAAAAATTAAAAATATATAAATCTTGAGCCCTAAATGCATGGAAATTATTTAGGGGGTTTTAAAAAATGCATAAAGACTCTAGAATTTGCATGAAATTTCTTATAGGTTAAAGGGTTATTTTTAGTGATTCTAAAAATGCAATAACGAATTCAAAATTTCAAAATCTTATTAGAATAAAAACCATTTTGAAATAAGATACTATTTTATTATTGGAATCTCATTAGAATAAAATTACTTGTATAAATAGTTTTGTGGCTGTTACAATAATAAAATATGGCGAAGTATAAATTATAAGATATAAACAAGTAATCTACAATTAAATCTTTTAATGTCATCGAATAAAAATATAAGTCTAGAAATAAGAAACAAAATAATATCATTTTATAAGAATGTAAATGTTTCTTCTGATATCGCTTCTACTTTTTTCTCTTCAATAAGGTCTTTTCAGAGGATAATAAAAGCATACAAGGAAGAGAATAGAAGAACAGCAAAGCCCATAGGTGGAAATAGGCCCAAAAAATCAATCTAAACGGTCAGACTACAATAAAATCTACAATACAATTGTTGCAGTTCTCTCAAGGAATTGAAAAATTGACTTTTTACTATGAATGAATAGAATGTAGCGTGAAAACAGTACACAGGGAGCTGAAAAATTTCAATTATAGCCTTAAAAGAGTAGTTAACCTACTTGTTAAAGGTAATACACCATCTCAAATAGAGCAAAGAAAAAATTACGCAATTTATTTCTATAACATGACTCTCCAACAAGATGGTAGAAATATAATATTTATCTATGAATTGGGTTTTAACACTAGTATGCGTTGTAAACGCTGCTATGCTCCGTCCTGGAAAGCTCCAATACAGAAAATTAGACAAATAAAAAGCCGAGTCATAAGCATTTGTTGTGCAATGTCAAGAGAAGGAACATATCACTATGCCAAAAGTAAAAACGCATTCAATAGAGAGACCTTTTTTGGGTTTATCGATGCAATTATTGAAAAGCTCGAAGAAGATGGAGCTGACCAAAAGGTATTTATATTAGATAATGTAGCTTTTCACAAATCGCTGGAAGTTTCTGGACATACCGTCCGAAGAATACCACCTTGTTCTCTATTTTTAAACCCCATTAAAGTCATATTTTCACTTGGAAATCCATCGTGAGATCGAGAACTCCAAGAGACGAAGAGCATTTATTTAATCTTATTGATGAAGTTTTTCGTATGATATCTATCCAAAATTGTGAAAATTATTACCTTCATATAATGAGGTTTCTTCCCGCTTGCATTAATGAAGAATCTATAGAAGACGAGACCGATGTATATGAAAATAACGATGGGTAGTTTTAATTAAAATTTCAACTTCGTTATTGCATTTTTGAAATCACTAAAAATAACCCTTTAAATATTTATAAAACTCTCACCTTAATAACTACGAATACAATAAGAAAATATATAATCATTTGGATCAGGTCAACTATCTACCCCTCAGATAATAAGTCAAATGATGCCAATTTATGTAGTAAATTTGTAACAGTACAATATAATAACAAGAGTCATATTATATAAACATAAAGTATAGTGGAAATCATAAGATTTAATTGTTATCTTCTTCAAAATAAGATCTTATGTGGGAACATATGTTATCAAACTCCTCATCATTTCTTCCAAACATTTCCCTCCACATAAACTCCCATAAGTAGTCTTCTAAGTTATCTCTTTCTATGCCTTTCATTTTCTTTATCTTTCCTTTTTGTTTATTCCAGTAAAATCCCACCTGTGTGTGAACTCCTGACCGATCAGGTAAAATATCACCCCTCATCCTGTGAACAGGTAAATTATTTACCCCTCAAGGGGTAGACATTTTACCTGATCCGACCATCAAATAAGGAAGATCTATTTGCAAATATTATATACTTTGTTGATTTATGTGTTTTATTTTAAATATCATCATTAGTTGGAATCTATTTTACACTTGCAAATCGCGAAAATTCAATTGAAAAATCCTGTAAGAATATATATTAAGATAAATCCGAATTTATAATTATAGGCAGGTTTAATTCACGTATTATAGCATTTTCATTTTGATCATTTGTCAGAGAATTGACCTAATGCATGTTTTGTAAGTATATTGGCGACTTAAGTGAAAATAACTAATAAAAATCAACAATTTAAGCATTATTATGTAATCTCATTAGCAGTGAGTCATTTTTGCGTACATTTTCCAGGGTACAATTCCGATACTGACTAAAATGTATCAACTAATTTTTTCAGAGCAGATGATTGATCTAAACAGGCAAGATTAAATATGAATTTTATAATTAATATACCAATTAACAGGTAGTATATTTAATATAAATGACAGTTTAATGAATAATTCAAATTTCATAAAAATGATAGAGTCAAAAGGTAAACAAAACAATAATTTTTAGAAAATAGAAGAAAAGATAACAAGTAACAATTTACAAATCTTATAGTTCGAATAGTATGTTCAGCGCTATTTGTATCTCGACTTCAGTATTCTTTATCATATTCTAATTTATAGGTAAACAAGCGCAAAGAATCCGCAAGAGCAAAGATTGAAATGCATATAAACGTAAATTAATAACACATTTATAACTCTAGAGAATCAAGAACCCTATTTACTTAAAGAACTTATTGTAAGCAACTTTTAAGCTAACAATTAGGTCTAAGAAGTTTCAATTTAATAGCGATTTATATAATGAGAGTATTAAAAATTCAAATGAAGGTAAAAGTTCAAGGTATATTTATGTATTCTTATTTTTTAGTGTTTCTAGTTCTATTGTCGTTGATGGATCTGTATCAAGACAACAAAGACAAAGTTTAGGCTTCAACCTAGGAGAAAGTCCTATAGTAATGGAATACGAGATTAATGAAAGGAGAATTAATATCCATAATAAGAATCAATGTACTTGGATATATATTTCTGCTTTGTTCTTATATTGGCTCCTTATTAGTTATGTTCATTTAAAATTCAATCGTAGTATTTTTAAAAAAACCTTTATCTGATTAATTTAATTAAAAAGTTTTATATATTTTATGTAAAATATTTTGAGAACATGAATGAAAAAAGTAATAAAAATAGGCATTTTAATCATTATAATCTGATCTAAAAGGCATTAAGCCATATTTTAATACATTTTACATAATATGATCAATTTTTTTACATTGATATTATAGATCGAGAAAATTCTGTCATAACCTATAGAGATTTATCTAAAAGATTTTGAGTATAAAAAATAATAACATAATAATTTCAATTAGCAGATGCAATATCTCAACTATAAATAGGAGTCTAATTGCAATTTTCGGTTTGTAAAAATGTCGAACAATGTATCAAAAGGTAAACAAATTAAACATCATTTTTAGGAAAAATAAAGAAGAAATCAAATACTAATATTGATATCAAAATGTTGTCAAGCTCAAAGTATCAAATTCCCTGTTTATATCTTTAGGCTTCCTGATTCCATTACTGCAGGTAATTATGTTTCAAGTCAACAAAGACGAAGTTTATATTCTAATACTAATGCAAATAGTTTTGTAATTGTTTATGAAAGAGAAACTAAAGCTCCTAATAAAAATCATCACAAAATATATGTTTTAGCTTTGTTTTTATTTTGGCTCCTCATCAATTATGTATATAGTAAATATAATTGTTATTTTTATTAAAGTTATTATTTAGTATAATTTTATAAGTTTCGTTAATTCTTTATACTTAATTCAAGTGTAGGGGAGACTGAGGGCAATTGGCGCACTTTTCGATCAATTGTTTATAAAGCGAAAATAAAGTAAGGATCAAGGCATCAATTCTATCAAATAACAATTTAAGATTTTCTCTAATGGTTTGAAAAATTTAAGATGTTGGGTTTTAATGAATTTGATAAAAAGTAATTTGAAACCAGCCACTAAATTTCTCAAACTTCTATGCTATGGGGATAATTGAAAATGTATAATTATAGAAATTTTATGAAACTTTAATAAAAAATGGTTATAAAAATCTATTATTAATAAAAAATAATTTTTATTTTGAATTTTTGACTCCTTTAATTGATTTATTTTTATTTGAAGATACTTTCTTATCTTCATGCATTTTCTTTTTTTAATTTTGACTTTAAAGTCTTATCTTCTGCTTCCCTTCGGTAAGAAGAACCTGTAAGAATCTCACTCTTTTTCTTTCTAGTACTTGGTTTGGCGACTTTTTTAGATTTGGGCAAAGGGTGTATTTGTTCTGGGTTAAATATGGTTGTATTTTCTTCGAGTATACTTGAAATTGCATTTTTTTGTTCTGCACAAAAGACAGTAGAGTGAAGAAAATCACTATCGGAAAAGATTAGTCATTAAAAAGACAAAGTCCTATGCAAGAAAATCCAGATTTTATATTTTCAGATGTTGCTGCTATGGGAAGACTAATTTTTACTATGGATGGTATATCATAAATTTACATTGGAATTCCAGCGTTATTTCCCAACCAATTATCACTAACGCGGTCTATATTGTACTTAAAGGACCTAAATACACTTCTATCTAATGGCTGGATCTTGTGAGTACAGTGCGGAGGGAAGGATAACATAAAAATACCACTTTGTCGACAAAAATCGATAGCGCTTAGTGATATATGTGATTGGTGATTATCTAGCAGCAATAAAACAAGGTTATTTATTGTACACCTTACATGTGATACAAAATGTTCTAAATATTGGCAAAATTGGTGTTCTTGCATCCAGCCGCTCTCATTAGATGTACCTAAACTTCCTATCGGCGAATCACTAACAAATATTGGTTGATAACGGACTCTAGGAAAAATAGACATAGGTGAAAGTATATTCCCAATTGCACTAACCGCTAAAGAAACAGTTACCAAAGTTCCACGCTAACCTGAAGTTATACCTCCAACAGTTTTCACACCCTTTTCTGCTATAAACGTGCTAGGTTTTTGAGCTTTTGTAACTCCAGTCTCATCCATATTAAAAATCGAATAAGTTTCGAATCTACACTTATCAATTTATGACCTTAAATTTTCATAAAATAAGGAATCTTTCTCATTATTGAAACCATTAGCTCGAGATAAACTTGTAGCCTGAGAACAACTTAATGTCAATTTATCATGACGCTTCATAAACCCGTAAAACCAGTCTACTCTAACCATATTATGGATAACCCAATTTCTTGGGTATTCTTTTTCATAATTTATTGCTAACTGGTAGGCTAAATAGCCTTCAATCATTGGCAGAAAATCCGTAATAAAATTGAGATGATTTGATAAGATATTCCTGGAGAACTCCTTCTTCTTCCTTTGTAAATACTCTTTTTGGTGGATTATATCCGCATATCAAATTACCATTTTAAAATTGAACTATTTTTCTTCTAAGCGTCGATTCACTTAATTCATAAAAATTTTCAGTCTCTCTTATACTTCTAACTTTTATTTGACATTCGTCAATTGCTTTGAGCCATAATTCCTTTGATTCAAGACTTCTGCGTGTTTTTCTATGATAAACCCTTGGCATCTATAATATATTTTAAACTTAATGTATATGTCTATCTTTAAATTCAATTATTTATATAACTTTATCAAATTATTGGATCTGGTTGGTTATCTGACAGAAAAAATGATACATAATTGGTTATTGTTATGTGCAAATTTAATTTTTAACAAAAGATTAAGTGATAAACAAAACTTTTAAAAAAATTTCAAAAGAAATCAATATTTATCGATTTTTGGCTCTTAATAAGGTGACTAAATTAATTAAAAAATTGCCTTTGAATGGATATGGTTTGTAATCTGACCGGTTGAGGTCAAACAACAAACTAGATCTAAATTATTCATAGTGTAACATGTTTAAAACTTTTGGGGCTAAATATATTTGAGTTATATGGCGTTAAATTTATATTATAACTAGGGCAGGGGAAAAATTGACCTAAAAATGAGAAAAGTGACCTAAAATTTTTTTCGACTTTATTGACTTTAAAGATAAAAAAAATTGACCTAAATTTTATTTATTAATCCAATAAATTAATAGTTTCATTGTCATTATTTATCGAATAATTAAAATATACGACAATTTACTTTCTAACATTTTCTATATTAAAATCTCTATCCTTTGCTAAAAGTTTTCTCAAAAGGGAAAAGCTTCTTCAACTGCAGAAGAAATACATTGTCATTTTTGAAGTAAATAATAAAAATTTTGGAGAAATCTCTGGTCTATTAAGCTTAATAATATTCGCAATTTCATTTTTCTTAATTCTTTCTTTTCTATTACGCCGTTTTACGCAAAAAGGTAAGCGAATTTTAATTAATAATAAATATGCAAATTAATATCTAGTGCCAAGATTTATATATAATATTTTCTATAAATTAAGCTTTATTTTTAAAGCATATTTGTTTAAATTACTATAATGGATAACTTACAAAAATTCAATAACCGATAAAGAACAACGTGTATTTATCAAATTTGGAGTAATTCTAGGCCACAGTTCGGGAATGATACACAAAGAATTGGTTAAGACGATAGGAGAAAAGATCTATAAATATAATACAGTGAAAAATATGATTTCTAAGTTTAATAAGGATCAAAATTGCGTTGAAGTCACTAGAGGAGGCGATACAAGTAATCATTTAATAAAAGAAAATACAATTGAGAAAATTAAAGAATATCTTGCTCAAAGTAGAGCCTGATCGTGCCTCGAACTTTCAGTGTTAGTAAATTGTAGCAAAGCTACTGTTTATCGTTATTTAACAGAAGATTTACAAATGAAGAAATTATTGAGCAAATGGGTTCCTCATTTTCTCACACAGGAACAAAGAGAACATAGAGTATTAGCATGTAGATATAACTTGGAGCAGTTATTAAAACAAAAAACCCTAATAGACAGAACATTAGCTATAGATGAAACTTGGCTTACTTTATATATGCAACCTCAGCGTGACAAGTCTCGATTTGGAGAACTAAGGACGAAATCCCACCAAAAATTGTAGCACAATCAAACTATCAGAGAAAAAGAATGCTTATACTAGCAATGGATTATAA
>NIPM01002188.1:0-11061 GCA_002738285.1 Holacanthella duospinosa | reverse complement strand
TTGAAAACGGTTAGAAAATTCTTGATATAAAATTTCAAATGATTCTTGATATTTTGAAAAATCACAATTATATTCATTTTTGAATTCTAAGCAGGTTGGAAAATGAATAAAATTTTCATTTTTAAAATGAGCCTGAAAANAATTATATTCATTTTTGAATTCTAAGCAGGTTGGAAAATGAATAAAATTTTCATTTTTAAAATGAGCCTGAAAAGGTTTTATCTTCATTTAAAATTCTTCAATATCTTGATACATATTGAATATATAATTCTTTTTTCCTTGTAATCTTTCATTTAATGTGTTAAGATGACTTATTATATCTGTTACAAAGCCAAACCAGACATCCAATTTTTGTCATAAATACAGTTGTATCATATTTTTTTCTAATAAAATAGCTTTAATTTCAGATCTTAATTGAATAAATCGTTTCAAAATAGTACCAGTACTCAACCATCTAACATTGCTATGATATGGAATATGATTTAAATCAGACCCTAGTTCTTCTAAGAAGGATTTAAATTGTCTATGATTCAAAGCTCTANGATATGGAATATGATTTAAATCAGACCCTAGTTCTTCTAAGAAGGATTTAAATTGTCTATGATTCAAAGCTCTAAATCCAATAAAATTCACAACATTAAAAACATATTTCATTACATTTTCATACTTCATTACACGAGCAGCTAAAGCTTCTTGATGAATTATACAATAAAATTCATCAATTGTTGAACTATCAATATTCATACTATTTAAATATTATTTTATTTTTGCTACCAGTCCATTTTCTTTTCCTATCATAGAAGGTGCACCATCCATTGTTATGCATGCCAATTTCGGCCATTGAACATTAAGCTTATTTAATACATATACAAATCCATCAAAAGCATCTGCTCCTGTAGTTCTTCCATGTAATGATGCTATTCCAGGCAATTCTTGAGTAAATATAAAATTTTCGTCAACTGCACGAACAAATATAAAAAGTTGAGATGTATCAGAAAAATCACAGCTTTCATCCAATGCAATAGAAAAATATTTACATTTAAATAATATATCAGCAAGCTGATCTGTAAGGTTGGAAGCCAAATTCTCGATTCTACGTTGAACAGTCATTCTACTGAGTGGTATTTTTGAAAATAATTGTGATTGTCCGGGACAAATTTCTTCACAAATTAATTTAATACATTCTTTTATAAAGTCACCATCACTAAATGAATGAGAGAATTTTGCTATTTTTGAGCTACTTTATAACTTGCACGAGTAAAAGATTTGTTTTCAATAAAGTTTTTTGTAAATACATTTTTTCGGCTGATTTGTTCTTTTTTAACTCATATATTTTATTACTTCATAATTCACCAGTAAAACTATTGTAAATTGATGAATGCTTATTTCCATAATATCTTCTACAGTTATATTCTTTAATACTAGATATAATTTCTCTGCATATTAAACACATTAATTTGCTATTACATTCAACCATAAAATACTTAAATATCCATTCTATATTAAATTTTCTATTATCGTCATTTGATTTTCTTTTTTATTTGAAACCTGCTTCATTTTTCTTGATTTTGAAAAAAATTTATTCTTAATTATCAAAAACAAATTATATATATAGTTTTTAAACAAATTTTGGTTCATATAATAAAACTTTATTTTTATATTAAAAGTATCCTAAAGATTTAACAATGGCATAAAATTATAAAAGGGCCACATTATATTACGCCAAAAAATTCATTATGAGATATAAGAAGATGAAACTTTGTAGTTTATATATATGAACCTTCTACTTTTATTACATCGCTCCATCTTTCAGCTAGCTGCTGAATACCATTCATATGACCCTTTATATTAAGTTCCTGGATAATTCTCTCTAGTTGTAATTCAAACTCTTCCCAATTTTCATAATCATTTTCTCTTAACTTCCTCTTTAATTTATCAAAACAATTAAAATCAGGTGGACTTATATCTGGACTATATGGAGGATGATACCAAGTGCGGATTTTGTTATCATCAAAAAAATCCATTAAAATCTTTGATTTATGAGGTCTTGCATTATCCTGTAAAACCATAAGATACTTAAAGTTCTTATCAGGTAGCCATTTTAGTAAAACTTTATTAATAAAGCCTAGATAGACTACTGAAGTTACCGTCTCTTTAGGTGCACAAAGCTTCAATTTGCAACACCATTATAATCCATTGCTAGTATAAGCATTCTTTTTCTCTGATAGTTTGATTGTGATACAATTTGTAGTGNAACACCATTATAATCCATTGCTAGTATAAGCATTCTTTTTCTCTGATAGTTTGATTGTGATACAATTTGTAGTGGGCTTTCGTCCTTAGTTCTCCAAAATCGAGAATGGTCACGCTGAAGTTGCATATATAAAGTAAGCCAATTTCATCTAAAGCCAATGTTTTGTTTATTAGGGTTTTTTGTTTTTATAACTGCTCCAAATTATATCTACATGCTAATACTCTATGTTCTCTTTGTTCCTGTGTGAGAAAATGAGGAATCCATTTTCTCAATAATTTCTTCATTTGTAAATCTTCTGTTAAATACCGATAAACAGTAGCTTTTCTACAATTTACTAACATGGAAAGTTCGAGGCACAACCAGGCTGTACTTTGAGCAAGGTATTCTTTAATTTCCTCAATTGTATTTTCTTTTATTAAATGATTACTTGTATCGCCTCTTCTAGTGTCTTAAACGCAATTTTGAACCTTATTAAACTTAGAAACCATCTTTTTTCACTGTATTATATTTATATGCCTTTTCTCCTATCGTTTTAACCAATTATTTGTGTATTATTCCCGAACTGTGGCCTAGAATTACTTCAACTTTGATAAATACACGTTGTTCTTTATCAGTTATTGAATTTTTGAAAGTTATCCATTATAGTAATTTAAACAAATATGCTTTAAAAATAAAGCTTAATTTATAGAAAATATTATATATAAATCTTGGCACTAGATATTAACTTGCATATTTATTATTAATTAAAATTCGCTTACCTTTTTGCGTAAAACGGCGTAATAAATTATAATTTCTGTATATTCAGTGATACCTCTATAAATTTATAAAATTGGACAAGAATAACGGGTCACATCTTATTACAGGGCTACTAGTAATAAATTTTTTACCAAAAATTATAAAAGATTTACCAAGAGTTATTAATGCATTATTATTCAAACGCCTAAATACATAGATTTGATTGAGCTTTTTATGAACTACATTCCCTCTTCACTTATGAATTAAGATAATTGCTGAAATCCATAACTCAAAGTCGGACTACAAAGTGCTCGAGCTCATCTTTGCTATCATAATACTGTGTATCTAATACTTGTGTAAGATTTGTAAACACACTCTCATCCTTAAAAGTTACTATCGCTAGTTATGAAAATGCCACACTTATGATTGAGCCTAAAAGGTTTTTTTGCCCCATAATCTTATTTACAAATACTTTACACATAAATTCAAAATTTTTCTTTTTCTACTTTTTTATAGAAATCTGAGGAATTTATGATGGATTACTGTCATTTTATGTGATAAAAAACAATATATGATAAGTAACTTATTAAGAATCATAATTTGCTTTTAGACCTCTCCTTTTCAACCAATATTCTTCTCAATATTTTACCTGCAAGAGACCTAGGTATGGAATCCAAGGCCTCGATACCGCCTCTAAGTTTCTTAAAATAAGCAACTTTATCATCTACAAACCGAACAATCTGATCTAATTTTATATCCTTCTGATTTAAAACAACAAACGCTTTTGGTACTTCGCCTGATGATTTATCGGGAATAGGAATAACACAACAATCTAAAACGTTAGGATGAGCTAATAAAATAGCTTCTAATTCGGCAGGTGCTATTTGTAATCCATTATATTTGATTAATTCCTTAATTCTATCAACCACATAAACCTGGCCTTGCAAATCAATCTTAACTACATCTCCAGTTTTGAAATATCCGTCTTGAAAGCAATTCAAAGTGTTTGAAGGTCTTAAATAATATTCTTCGATTACATTAGGGCCTTTAATCCATAATTCACCGACTTGATTTTCTTTCAGTTCTTTACCATTATCGATACCAATAACTTTTGCGATTACATTAGGCAATAATTTACCCACATATTGTCTATTATTTGAATTAGGGTCAGGGTAGGTTGCTATAGGCGAAGTTTCTGTTAATCCATAAGCTTGATGTATTTGAATACCTAACTTCTTACAAACATTTTTAGCCAAATCACTTGATAGTGGAGCTGCACCACTAATAATCCATTTAAATGATTTCAAATTATATTTTGTAGTTGAACTCAAGTTATTTAGAGCCAAAATAATTGGCGGTGGTGCATAAGATGCTTCTATTTTATACCTTTCAATAGTTTTCAAGAAATGATTAGGTTCAAATTTCGTCATAATCACCATCGTACATTGTCGATATAAAGAGCAGAAAATATTGACTGTTATGCCATAGCAATGATAGAAAGGCAATATACCAATTAATTGACTACCTTTCTTCATCCTTGGTTCAACTACTGAATGTTGTAACATATTCGATATCAAGTGATAATGTGTTAAACTTACAGCTTTAGGCTTACCGGTAGTTCCTGATGAATATAACAGTAATAAAGATGTAGTCTTCGCTTCGCCATTTTTGAATTTTAATTTCGGAAATGGAGAATTGCAACAAAGTTCCTTCAATGTAAGATATTTCAAATTATCATCCATCAATACTATCTGAACCCTTTTGCCAACGGCTTCTTCTACTACATTAAGGTTCTCTTTAAATGTTATAATTATTTTCGCTTTCGAATCTTCGACTTGATGTTTCAATTCTAATGTCGTATAATTGTTGTTGCAACAAGTTGATATACAACCCAATAATGAACTTGCTAATATTATTAAAGGGTAATAAATGCTATTCTTTGCGAATACACAAATAACATCTCCCTTTCTAAGCCCTAATTCATTGTACAGACCAGAAGCCAATAATTTGACTTCTGCATTCAAATCTTTGTATTTCAATGATTTACCTGTTTCGCTATCCATAAATGCTTCTAGATTGCTTTCAAGATTTAATATATCGTTGATAGTTTGGTTGGTTGGGATTTTAATATCCTTATGACATGATTTGAATATCATTTTACGTAATCAATTTGGAAATACAAGTCTAGTTATAAATGGATTGATACTGTGGAAATAGGGGTTTTTTATCTTTGTCTTGGTTAACTGATTAATCATGGATGCTAATCTGAAACTGTCAAACCTCCGATAAAAGATAAAATGACGAATAAAGAGGGTCTGATGGATTCTATGGTAGCTAAATTAAACATAAATGGCCTAAAGGTAGTATGATTCTCCTAACTGTATTTTCTAGAAAATTGGCTTTGCTAAAATCGATGAATTCTAGGTATCTTTACAGTCTATGGAAGAAAATGTATAGTAATTTAATTTGAAAAACTAAGACAGGTTTCGTATCATTGCTCACTACATCACAAAAAGACATATTTTATTAGACATTTTTGTATAGAAAAAGATTTTCTCCAGACATTTGACCAAATGAGGTTTAAATTTTTATTAGAAAAATACTAAATCATTTCAAATAAAAGCAAAAGTTCCAAATATACATATTCTCGGATGAAAAAAATTCAATTATGTTGTTTTCAAAATAACAATAATCATATTTTACCAAAATGTAAAATGTGGATGATTCCTTTGCTTCAAAAGTTATAGAAACGCTGTTTATTAAATTTAAAACAAAATATTTTTATAATTTAAAACTTTGGGAAGTAAAAACAATTAATTTCAATCGGGTAAAGATGCTCAAACAAGCCCCTATCTGAAACATTAAAAATTACAAGATTAAAACATTAAAATAAGGGAAGAACAAGAATTTTTAATGAAAGTTACACAAAGTTAACTATTCAAAAGGATTCAAGGATGCGAAACTGGAATTCATACAAATACCAAGGAAGGTAATTGATCTAGTTTAAAAGAGAGTATTAATAAATGGTATAGAACAAAGATGCTTATTTCACTATATCTTTACATTTATATGTTAAAAAGAAGTGAAAGTGATGTTTTAACATATTTATTAAAGCTTTTATAGTTTTTTTAGTTTTATATTATTAAAATTTAAGTTTCAAAAAATGTTTCAGATAGGGGCCTGTTTGAGCACCTAACTCCATTTCAATCTTTAAATTGAAAAAACCATCAAGATCGAGATATTTCCACATTAAATTGGATAGTACAGAATAAGTTTGGAGAAAATTCAAAGATATCGCATTTTTCGAAATAAGATGATCCAAATTTTTAACAAATCTTAAATTTTGATTCTTAAACGATTTACATCAAAGATTTAATAGGATATAGTTTAAATCTATACAATCTTCGCATGTTTAAAAAAAGTTAATCCTTATTTGGTAATAACCGAATGTTATTTTCAATTCATATACTTAATTTTACAATAAAGTAATGTTTTATAAATAATAGATAACCTAAGTGATCATCTATATTTACATTTATGTTTGCTTAATCATCTGATCCTCTCAAATAACAGTGTTTCAAACATTTTACCATGAACCGCACATAGGAAAAACAAACAAAATAATTGATTAAGATAAAAAGATTAACAAAAATAATTGAATTAAAAAAATGGATCAAGTACAAATCCAAAAAAGTTGGTTCTTAACTTTTAATATGGCTATGGTGATATTTTCATCAACCTTGATCATTCATCTAAATTGCTTATGGAATTCTGTGGTATTATTTCGCAAGCTGAAGACGCCAATAATCCGATTAAACCTATTTCAAGCGATGTGTGCAGTAAGTTGTCATTTGTGTAGACTATCAGACTATTTCTTTAAGACTAATTGTTATTTTAAAGGGTATTATAACAAAGCATCACTACATGTTTGTGATACGATGATGGATTTGATATCATTTTATCATGCTTGGAAGTTCATGAAAAGATCAAACTTCCCATTATTCTTAAGATGCGTTTGGGGTTGTATCGTTTTGGCTTTCACAGTTTTTAAAACTTTTGCCATGATTAAGTCTATCTTTGTTCTAATCTCTGCCACAGGGATATATTCTATTTGTATTGCTACGGTTGCATCAAAATATTGGAATGTTTATCTTATAGTCGGAATAGCCTTACATTCCTTCACTGCTCTAACTTATATATCAATTTTAATAGAACGTATAATTCAAAAGCAATTCTCCATGAAGAAATTTTTTACAAGACCGCTCAAGAAGAATCTCAAAAAACTCAAATTAGAAGATGAAATCTTATATTTATTTCTATTAGATTGTTTCGTGATTTGCATCTTGGTTCCTGTATTGATGGCTAAGACCGGTAAAATCAATCCTGAAGTCTTTATGCAATCGAAATGGGCTGCTCAATCTAAATGCTTCAATACGGCTATGGAGCATTATATAAAAAATAAATTGAAGAAGTCACTTAGATTGGAAAAGAGTAATTTGAGTTTTCATTTAAATAGTAATTATAAAAGAGGAGGCTTTGTCTAGTTTTTATAAATCTATATTTTTATAACGAGTTTATTCCAAAACTCCTCGATTAAATATTTATTTTTCAGATAAAATTGTCGACTTTGCATCAGGGTAAATTGCCACATTTTCAAAAATATGTTACTTTTTCCAACACAAAAGATTACCAACATCAGAATACAAATAGTCTCTGTAAAGATCATTGATTTTCATTTTGATAAAAGCCTTATACTGTACTGTAGGACTCTCCAACCAAATACGATTCAAAGGATGCTGAACCGGCAACATTTTCTGGATTGTATCTCTAATATAGGACCAACCTTTACCATTATAATGAAGATCTAAGGCCCTAACAATTCGATGCAAATGGCATTGAATCATAGTATGATAAGCAACTTTATAAACCTATAAAATATTCATATAGAGGGATTGCTTGATCGAGATCTTTGGCTAATATACAGGCTTCATCATTCCATACTTCTATTTTCCGGCCGGTAGTTTCGAATAAAGTTTCTTGATGTACCATTATGCCACCAAAATCTCGTATTATAAAACCTGTTAATTCCCATTCTCCATTTATGTTCTTAAACCTTGCTAATACGTTTTGTAAATGAGCTTGGAAAGAAAATCCATGCTTGAGCACGGGGTGTAAGAATGCTTTTAATAATTCAATATATCTATATATATAAAATAATCAACAAATTCGGTTACTTTTGCATGAATCCCAGTCTCTTTGATTCGGTATCAAGATTAAACAATTTTTGTACAACAAAGCCATCTTTAAGCTCCACCAAAGCAGCACAAATGATAACTTTCTCATCTAAATGCCTAATCAAGTATTCCGGATCTTCTCTAATAATACACGAAACATGTTTCGCAATATCCGAATCTTGAACATCATAAACAATACTCCCAATCTCTTTAGCACAAAATAAATAAGCTTCATTAACTATATAATCTAATATTAGTGCTAAATTTTGTCCTAAAAAAGTAGACCAAGGTGTAATTGTTCGTAAAGCTGAAGTTATTTTCACTGCTATTGGTAGTTTTAAATTAAGATTTGGCTTGGTTTCTAAGATTATAGTTCGTAAGGAAGATTGGGCTTTAGCTTTCTCGATTTGATTCAAATTAATAGCTTCTGGTAATGTTGAGATTAGATTTGGTATTTGTAATTCGTGTACTGGTAAAATCACCATATCTTCATCTAAGTTAAGTGATTTCGAGAGGTCCATGAATTGTGAAATATAATTTCCTTTGATTGACATTTTGATCTTTGGTACGGCATAATAATATATTGTCGGATTTAAGAAATCGTATTGTTCGGGAATTATTGTTGGATATAAAGGCGATCTAGTCTTATTAATAGGATGAGTTGCATGGCCTTCTAAAATTGATTGTTCCCAATCCAAAGAAGAGCTATTAATATTAGGTTCAATAGGTGGATTTTGATAATCTTGTAATTGATAGTGCACGCAATTTAAAAGCTCTTCTCGTAATAAATGGAATGATTCTTCTTTTATGTCTATCCATGGGGTTATGAAGTCTAATACGGAGTTGATGGTTTCGATTTTTCGGTGCTTGGTTTCTTCGTATATATATAATGGTGATTTTAAGTCTAAAGGATCTAACAAAGAATGGTTTTAATATCATCCTTATCAGTTCCAGTGAGAGAAAGATTTGAAAGTTGTATATAAATGTATCTATGATTTTCGGTATAAGAGCTTAAGTTGTCTGTAATTACGCAAATGTTTTTCGAATTAAAACTTACAGTAAATTGGCTCTGATCTATCATATAACTTTCTAGTATTCTTTCGTTTACTAAACAACATATAAATCTACTTAAACACGACCATTCTTCTTTCTTATATAACTCTTTTATCATTTAAAGAAATTTTTTCGTAATTGAATGCTTTTATAAAAAGTTACCAAGATCGATCGATTTTATCAGAGGATTTTTTTGTTTCATATCATGAAGATAAGATCTCAATATTAATGATCTACATTATATCTATAACAAATCATCGAAATATATCGGACAAACTGTTTATTATCATTTTTTTGTATCTATAATCTATTTGTTTAAAGCAGGGGTGCACATTTCGTGGCCTGCGGGTCACAAATGGCCCTTTTAATTATTTTTGTGGCCCTTTATTATTTTTTAAATTAAATACTAGGTTGTTTCACTTGCACCAGCCGCAGTTTGATAAATAATTACGAAATAACTACATTAATTAAAACGAAACCCCTTAGATTTCCATAAGACTTGGTTATGTAAAAGTCATATGATGTAAACATTTTCTTTTTTTTGTTCAGCCATGGAGAGCCAAAAAATAAGTTCTTCAATAAGTGATCAAGAGCAGCGAGTCTTTATCAAATTTGGCGTAATTGAAGGTCTTACTGCTGCAGAAATCCATCGACGTCTAGAGAAACTTTTAGGGCCAAAGACATATAGTCAAAGAAGCGTATGAGACTGGGTGGGAAAGTTCAAGTCTGGAAGATATGAAGTAAAAAGTCAACATGGAGGGGGTCATCAAACAAGCGCTAGAACTTTAGAACTGATTGACCAAGTGAAACAAGCTCTAGATGATAATAGACGTCAGTCAACATAGATGCTAGCTGACCGTTTAGATTCAAACAAATCTACAATTTGGCGTATTTTACGCAAGATCTTGGATTAGTCAAGAAAATTTCAAATTGGGTTCCTCATTTTTTGACTGAAGAACAGAAGTTAGTTCGAATTGATTCAGTCCAAAAGAATTTAAATAGTCTCGCTTGTCATCCAAGACTGTTACATTCTATCATCGCCATTAATGAAAGTTGGGTTGCTAAGTATACTCAACCAACACGAACACAGGCAATGGCATGGTTACAACCAGGTACTTCGGCAGGAAATCTAGTATGCGACAAGGTTACTAAGAGCAAAATCTTATTAGTTATCGAAATGGACTTTGATGGTGATAAGTTTTGGGAGACTATGGAGCAAAATCAAACCATGAAAGGACAGAGTTATCATGACTTTCTAGAAAAATATGTGACCAAATGGGCTGCTGATAATATGATAGGAAGACCTATAGTTCTTCATGATAATGCCGCTCCACATCGGCATAAACTGGTTCAGCAGTCATTTCAAGAAAAAAAAGGTCTAGGTTACAACATAGTCCATACTCACCAGATATGAGACCACCAGACATTGATGGTTTTAATAAAATTAAAGATCCTCTTCGTGGGAAATTATATAATGACATGAATTTGCTGAAAGCAGAAATTAAGTTCATAATTCAAGACCTTAATTAAAATGGCAAATTTACTAGCGTAAAACGATTGCCAGAGATATAGCAAGATGTCATTGATAAAAGTGGTGACTACTAATTAATGAACATATTTGGATTTTATTACAGCTTAATTATACTTTCTGATATTAATGTTCAAACTGCGGCAGGTGCAAGTGAAAAGACCTAGTATTACGCGTTTTCACACAAAAAGGTAAGCGAATTTTAATTAATAATAAATATGCAAGTTAATATCTAGTGCCAAGATTTATATATAATA
>NIPM01002186.1:6172-18960 GCA_002738285.1 Holacanthella duospinosa | reverse complement strand
CTTAAAACCCCAATTATTAGCACTATGATATTACCCATTCAAAGTTTCAAGATCTACTATTTACAATTACGTCTTTACAAATACTCTACGACTAATTCTACTAGTCAATCGAAAATTAATTTCATTTAAATTTTATGTAAAAATAAGCGAATGTATATACTACTATATCAAATACGTATCATGTAAGAGACAGTAAACAATAAAGATAGGATTATTTCGGTAAAAACAATTCATAAGATTTCTAATGCCAGAATGAAAATTGTATGAAGAAGAGATTTTCAATATAATAAATTTTGCAGCAAAAAATAATTTGATCAAAACGAAATTTCAATAGCATTCATGATACCAATATATTTCCAAAATTGATTCCTGTAACACAAATTGAAGTCACCACATTGCGTTGTTGTAACGGTTATAAAATCATTGTTGTTGAAAGTATTATACACAAAAAGTGTGAAAAATATGGACAAAAGGTTTATTAAGTTGGCGTTTTAAACAAATAAACCAAAAAAACTCAAATTTATTTCCTGATTTGAACTACGCATTACTTAGCATAAAGTTGCTTTCGTCTATGTACAAATTTAAATTGAATTTTATATTATTAAATTGAAAGTCAAAGTCTAAATAAATTTCTGAATTGCTAAATTCCCTCCCATTTTTGTTATATGCCACAGAAATCTAGAACATCTCTTCGAAATAACGTTATAGCGACATTGTTGCTATATATGACATAATCATAACCGATAATTTTAATGCTGAAAGCTGAATGTAAACAAAATCTACTCAATTCTTGTGTTGCTGTAATGAGGAGTTGTTATGTCTATTTAATATCAGTGATAGTGACTAATATAATGCTGAGGAAGTTGCATATTAGACCGCTGAAACAAACAAAAATTTAACTGCTTATTTTGCGACTATCTGGAACATTTTAGTTTACTGTTATTTTATTGTTTAATTAGTATTTGTTCAAGCAATTAGACATAAATGTGGAAGAGATAAGTTACATTACATTTTNGCAATTAGACATAAATGTGGAAGAGATAAGTTACATTACATTTTGAAATTACTCACCTGAAATATATTATTATTACTACAGTAAATGATCCAACTTCGCAACCAACACTCANACATTTTGAAATTACTCACCTGAAATATATTATTATTACTACAGTAAATGATCCAACTTCGCAACCAACACTCATTGGCCAGGTAAGATTAAAGCTTCTCCTAAACACATCTACCGTAAAGTTACAGTGAGAAGGTTGTTTATATTTCAATAGCTTCTACGCCAACTTTTCAGTTTTTGCGAAGTAGTTAACAATAGATGTTTCTTTGACTTCAGCCCATGACTTACAAACCATGCTAATACCATGAGCAAGAGTGATATGTTTAAAGTTATTTCAATAAAATTGAATAAAGTTTCAATTAAATATCGACTGTGATAAGTGCCCTCCAAATATTTGAGTTAACACGGTTGTCGCCACCAAAGGAATGTGAGACAGGGAGGAGTAATGTGGTTGCGAACTTGGATCATTTACTTTATTACAATGGAGCACACTTATAAGACCATCCAATATAAGACCAATTTGGTTATAAGATATTTTTTGGCGCACTTGGTTTGGAACAATATATTTGGCATGGGGAAATATCGCGCTATAAGACCAACGGTTATAAGACCAAAACGGATTTACGATCAGAATTCAAACCCAAACATCGTCCAGATGGAACTTATATAAAACCAAAACATGCGCATCTCGACATTTTACTTTACTCTTATTCTTTTTGAAACCTAAACAGGCACTAGTGTTTACTAATTGCCATTCAGAAACTTTTTTTTTCTACTTTTAACGCTTAAATTTTTTTAGCGTGCAAAGTAATTGATTTTCAAAATGGATAAAGAAAATAAGTGCAATTATTCTTATTTGTTACCCTACAATATTGAAGCAAATGACCTTTTGAAACTTTGAAATCACAAAATGTTGCAGCTGATCATGGATTAGCCATAGGTTAATTTAAACATTTAAGTCCATGTGATTAGAAGTAAGGTCAGCTTTTGCAATCATACGAAATCTAGAAATTTTTGTTGATTTTATGAGTTGCATCCTTATGTATACAACAAAGTATTTTCCACTTTGCGATAAAATATTTTGATGTTCGCTCATNTTTATGAGTTGCATCCTTATGTATACAACAAAGTATTTTCCACTTTGCGATAAAATATTTTGATGTTCGCTCATTGAAAGTGTCAATCTGACAATGCTCGTCCGCTTCTTAAACTCTTTTTAAAAATTAAGTGAAAAAATTTCTCTTAAAATTTAAGTTTCAATTCTTCCCAAAGGAAGAACTGAAGATAGTTTAAGTTAAGGAAGTCCGAATCACTCAAGGAATATAAAGTTATAATATTTGTTGAAATTGGTAAACATTTTCAATAAGGTTTCGGTTCTTCAATATCATGTATACGCTATTATAAATGCAATTTTTAAATCAAAAATTAATCGTACATTACTGTACGATTACTTCTCCAATATGGTCTTATATCCGTTATAAGACCATGACAACTATAATACCAGAATTTTCCGTGCAAAATTGTTACTCTTATAAGCGTGTTCCATTGTATTATACCATTTTGCTTAAACTGTGTAATCCACGCTTGCCTACTACCACAGCTAGTTTGTATACGAATCCGCTCAACAAACACTTTTTAGGGGAACTAAAACGAATAAATTGTAGGTCACACCCTTCCATCCAAATATTTTTGTTTTCGTTTCATCTTTTTCATTACCTTGGTGTACAAGAAATAAGTGCAAATGGCTTATCTGTTTTTGTCATAACTTTCATGAAAAATTCATTTTGAACGAGCGGTTCAACTTAACAACAATATAGACTGTTAAAATCATTCAGTAAAGGATACAGCATAGAAAACCTTCGCTAATAAAAATGTTCTCCACGGTTTGCAATACTATTTAATAACCTTTGTATTACACTTAGGGAAGGTAAATTTCATATCCACCTTTTGGTTCCAAATTATTAAGTGACATAAATGGCAAACTTGATAATCAAAGAAGAAATGCATTTTGAATAATTTATTTATTTTTTCAAAAAGCACTTAGCTAATACAATTGATTTTGTGTACACTTTGCCATGGGACGAGTTCTTTAGCTCTATTTAGGTCTGTAATACAAACATATTCTTCAAACTAAACAGTAATATTTGTTTAATCAATATAGTTTGTATAACTCAAGTGTAGATGAACTGTTCAATTTTCTTCGTTAAGTGTTTAATACATTAAAAGCAATAGGAAAATCACTGAAATGAAGTTAGTCACCAAAAAAGCATTTAATTTCATCAAATTTTCCGTTGACTATGCCAAAATTTTTCTTATGACGCCTTACGATTGGAATAGAACTACTTGTCAATTGCAGCAACACAAACGTATAATGAAAATGAGACTGTGGAAGTTTTTAGTATATGTGGCTATAATTCATCAAGTTGTACTATCAGTTAGACTAGTACTTTCAATTCTAGCTAACGACAAAGCAATTTTCAGGTATTGTATACAAGTTATGTATTACACAGGGTTTTTGATTTTGACTTTGGCTCAAATTTGTCTTCTACTTCACAAATCTGAGTGGTGCTTGTTTGCGAATAGAACAATATTTTTCTTGAAACAATTTGAAGGTAAGTATTGGATACATGGTTAATTTAAAAAGTATGGTTATATCAAAAAATACGGAGGTAAGAGTGTTTTGCAATCGTACAGTCAAAATCAGTATCAATCGGCGGCGTTGCAATTGTAGTGCAGTGCAACTGATGTTTTAAAAATCCACACTTGGAACTTAGACCAATCGAAATAATTTTTTCGTTCGAATTTGAAATATAAATCCAATTTTTCATACAAACCGGGAAGCGAAATCGAAATTGAATTCTCCATTCGAAATCGAAACCCGCAACTTTAAATCCAACACTAAGCACTCGATATCGTAATATAATAACAAATTTTACTATGTAAAAATAAATTTTACTATATAAGAATAAATTTTACTATATAAGAATAAATTTTACTATATAACATTAAATTAGATTTGCAAATGTTTAATTTTCGGATAATGGAATATAATTTCATTGGATAAAAAAGTACGAGAAGGGAAAGATTTTATTTCAGGTCAGGACAGTGTAACCAATTTTATTAGAAAACGGGGACTGGAAGGTATTAATTCTTTTATCCAAGGACGGGAACGGAGACGGGACGGAAAGAGACGGGGAAGTAGTTTTTTTCTGAAAAGACACGAACGGGACGAGGAAGTCAATTTTTCTGAAAAGACAGGGAATCCTTCCTTTTTTGAAGACGGAGACGGGGAAGCATTTTATTAAGAAAATACGGTGTAAAAAGTTTTTAACTAAAAACAGGACGGGGATGGTTAGCAGTTGTGCAGAACACTGGAATATAGGTCATTAAATGACTCCTGACTCCCAAGAATCCTTGGAATCAGAGTCGTGAGAGTTAGACTTACAGTTTAGGATAACACTACTGAGAATAGGGAGTGGGTATTGTTTAATTTCATTTAGCCCAACTACAAACTGACAATATAAATAGCTACTGCCATGCTTGACTAACTTTTAGTGTGGGTTAGCTTTAGTAAGTTAGTCAAACCAAATGATAATTTCTGTACATTTAATAAAGTAGTTACTTTAGTCCAAATTTTGTTTTTATTGTTAATTAATTTTAAAGCTAATTACCTCGTAACTTGTAAACCCAGAGTAAGACTCGACGGACTATTTAGTTAAAGACAACCTTTTTTCTTCCACCCAACCACTTACCCATAATTTGTCGAAATATGTATCGCACCTGAGGTGAGTGCCCTCGAAACAGAACTAAAACCTGGAGTGGCTGTTCAAAAAGTGAAAGAAATATTTGTTCCAAACGATAGAAATAATATACCGTGTTTTAAAATGAGGAATCGCCTTTCCAAATTTAATTTCTAATTTGTTGTACCAATTCATGTAATATTTGTCTCATTGTGAAGCTAAGAAACTAGAAGGCTTTTTAGACACCATTTCAAGAGTGGGAGACAAAGATTAGTAAAGTCAATCGAAGATTTATTCAACGAAGAAATCCGATTAAATCATTGTTGTTTCTTTGGGCAAAACAAAAGTGCTGAACTAAGGGAAACCAAATTTTTGTTACTTTTTTTGTCAGAAAAATTCCAATGCCGTTGTAATGATAAATTCAAAACTTTTCAATTTAATCGTTGATTGAGTATAGTAGTCGTGTCACCGTTTGTGGATATGATACACAAAATTGCTTCTATCCTTCGCCTTTTGCAATGAGCTAAAAATAACACAGATTGGTCGTTGAAGAGTTATTAATTTTCAAAGACGTACTTCATTTTAAAACACAATGCATATAATACAGTGAGTCCATTTGAAACCTCCCATTCTAGAAGTTTGTTATTTTCTAAAAATAACAATTGTGCAGTAACTACAGTGAAATTTGGCGATCATTTATAGAAGATATATGATTACAAATCAAACAGGAATGAGAAAAGAAATCAGAATTTAGAGAGTTCACTGACCGATTACAACTGCTGGGATGTAATTTTTCTCACAAAACAACACAAACATTGAAATCGCCATGGTTTCGATTTTTCGTTTATGGGAGGTTTCAAATGGACTCACTGTATATATACACAATGTGTATATATGTAAATATAAACTTTAAGCAATATAGCTTTAGCATTCTCTGTGCCGAATAATACTAATAATAGCTTACAATTCTACATTTTTGTTATGAAGATAGAAAATTATACAACATTGTTGGTTGTTAGAAATATAATCTAAAAGTCGACTCTACCTTCAGAATCAGGAATGTTAAGATAGACGCGGGACAGGCATAAGCAATTCACAAACATGGTAGAAATAAAATATTAAATACTTATTTCTTGTAATATTGAAATATGTTACCGAATCAGTAGACAACTGCTAAAAATAATCACAAAAGTCATCGGGATTTTCATGATCAAATCCCGTGATTTTCGTGAGTAAAATATGCACCGTGATCCCGTGATTACGCGATCACATGATCGAATGCCCTAATACTAACATGCATACGTTGCCCTATTCAAGTAATTCGAATATTTGCAAAAACATGTAAATTCATAATAGAACCAAACACACTACAGACATTATCGATAAGTAGCACAAGCTCATGTTTAGGTTTTGACTTTTGGTTAATTTACTTGCAAAACAATCAAAAGTCGTTAGAAACGTAAGGTATCAACAATCTTCCCTTTGCATCAGGTTGGTTAGAATATTCAACAAACATTAACAGACAAACAGATATGATATATCATATAACCTTTCAGCAGTTTCGTTTTCGTGGCTAAAATTATATAGAGATGGATGCAATTTTCTATCTCGGAATTTCAACAAATGAATACTATAATAAACAATCCCATGCCAAAAAGAAGATTCATCACTTTACAAAAAAGGCCACTGTTTCTGAAAAACACATGAAACTGAGGAATACAATCACAATATTCTACCCGATGAATTCCTTTCGTAAATAATGGTAAATATGTTTGGTAGAAAAATTTAACAACAAAAATTCTAGACATATATTCGCCTGGTGAATTCTCCCAACATCAATTTTGCATCCTAGAAAGACCGACTGCGTTTCCAACGGGTAAACTAATCAGAAAAAGGCAGTTCCCCAGTTAGCGTTGAGTTGGCAAGTGCTTCGCGAAACTCTTAACCATAACATAGGCCAAATGTGTAAACAATCCGGTGCATTGGCGGCGTTCTGCCTTACTCCTGAAGAAAATTTTAATTTGATTATTTTTCTCTTTATGCTAATGTCAAGCGTTTATTTATATGAGTAATTCTAATTACTCATTTTGCTTCGTGTTGAATTTTTTTTTTCTTGGAAATTTATACATTGATTTGAACCTTGAATTTAATTGAAACAAAACCTTGGAATAAGTATCTTAGAAGATCTTCAGACTCACGTTGGTAGTTATGGTCCATTTCAAATACACCAATGTACACTTTGTAAGTAGACAAAGCAAAAATTTTAAGGGAGCCTTTTTCTTGAGTGGATTCGTATTTCTAAAATGGCTTGTATCTCAGCAATTGTTGTAGCGCTACTGGTTATACAAAGCGCAGAGAAACGTGATAATCCAGCAGTAGATATACAGAAAGTTCTGTCATCAATGGTAGAGTGTTAGTTGTTTTTGGAAAGATACATGTTAGCGGATAAAAATACAATTTGGCGATAGTTTGCATACAGTATAAAAGAAAACTCGGAAATCTCACCATCGCGCCAACAAACTCCAGAAGCGTTTCCAAGCCAAGCTGCCTCAATGTGTATTGCCTGCAAATTTTCTATCTTTAAAACAGCTAAATATATGTAAACGTGATTTTACATAACTGTCTAGCATTTTGTGCATTTTTTCCCCATAAATTTCTGGACAAAATTGGAATTTTGAATCAGGCACTGCTGTAGCGTGTGGTGTTAACGTATCTACGGTAAAAAAGTCATTCACAGTTCTACCACCAAAAACCGAAAACTATACACCTGATAATCACACAAAACAAATTGAATGGTTTACAATCTCGGTAATCAAACTAATCTCTTATCGCTTTTATGAAAGTCATGCGTATTCTACAATGAAAACTTGCACCAAAAGTGTTTAGAAGGTGACAACATTCCAGAGAATTTTTTCCAGAAATTTCTTGGATGTCTCTCGCCCAATTCATTGTATACACTCTCCTTCAACATAATTAGAAACTGTTTCATCTTTGGGAAACTGTCTATTTGAATTTTTGGTGGCAAGCTAAAAGTAAATCAAAGAATAAAAACTTATCTGAATCACAAATTAAACTTTTTAACTTCAACGCCTAAAAATTGAAATAAAAGGCGCGCACATCTTTAAATTAAAAACAGAAAATCTCGCGGCGAGAACTTCGTGGGCTCAATGCTATTTGGTTCGAGAGTACCTAATGGTTAAACTCTCCAAATGTAGGAATTAGACTAGACGAGTTGAGATAAAGATATATTCAAGCCGACCAGAATAATAAAAGTATATTAAGATTTAAAGCACCTAGGTTAAATCTTACAAGATGATGAACGGATTCGGAGAAAAGTTGATAAACCAGTCTAAAAAATGCTTCGAGAATTTCGATTTAAAAGTATAACGAAGCCAACTTAGGGTACTGTTACAATGATTTTTAAGTAAATTAGCTAGCTCAAAAGTCAAATTTTTCTGTCACTTAGTCAATAATTGAATTTAAAATACATAGGCAACGGTAGTTCTCGGACATAATGATTCTATCTAACAAGAAATCGAATGCCCTTGCAGTTTAAAGAAAATACGATATACTTCAAAGTTATTACTTTCCAGATGCTTGCAAGATCAAGCACTTTTAAAACGCAATTAACATTAACCTGATCAATTCAATTTAAGAAAAATATCTTACTTGCTTTCTAAATTTAAAGTAGTGTTGTGAAGAACTTTTTGGTCATGTTACTGAATATTAAACCTCAAATATTAACAATATTGTCTAAATTGCTAATGAAATGTTTATTTTTAGATAAATTTTGTAGAAATATATCATCTACATCTAGTTGGCAGACAGAGATGGAATTGGTGATGCTTTTTATTTCCACAATTTCAATCAGTATCCCCATGTTGATTATGATATTGGTAGTAGCAAACCCTTCTGGAGAAATGGTTATAACGTCATTGCTACCTAATGCATCAACTACTATTTCTGTAATATTTATTGCAATTCCGGTGAATCTTATCATCAATTTGGCAATTTGGTCCACTGCACCGTTAATATTTGTATCTGCAATACTCTGGATTTATGCAACCCTTTTCATCACAAAGGAATTAAAGTAAGTTTACAATCTTTAGTATACAAATACGTATAAATCCAATATCATAAATCCATGATTTTAAACCAAGTGAATTCGGCATATTCCAATGCAACTATTCTCTTCATCTAGTTTTAGGCAAAACCGAAAATGATACTGACACCTCTGCAATTTAATTTAATCCGTTGGAACAATAATGTTACAATTCTGGAATATATAATTTAGCGCCGATTTAGTATAATTTATCTTAATTTTAATTACTGACTTGGTATCTTACAGAAAGCATATCTTTAGGATTCAAATTCTACATATTGATATGATATGTGGAATAGCAGCGTGGTTATCAACAGTAGGATTAAATTAAGCCTAGTTCGCTAAAAAGAAAATGTTGATACAAAGCTTGCATTCTGATTAATTAATTAATACAATTTTCATCAGCCTGCCACTGGCTCGCCTGTTAGTGTTTGCCCTCAGAGAAGAGATTAAAAATTACATGAAATTGAATTAACAAGTTAAATAGTAAAAATTATTTTAAGTACCTACGTGTTTTGTTTTGTTTCTTGGTGAATCCGAAATACAAAACAAAATTTATCCTTTCCAAAAATTTGGAAACAGAAGGGTTGTTAGGTTGTTAGATTAACAACGTATTAACAGAATCTCCCTAATAGTAAAGAAACCCTGAAAACTCAAATTACATTAGCTATCACAAACACCAAGTTACTTTGTAGAAACAAAATGCAGAATACTTCTTAAAAAAATAATATTCCGAACACCACAAACTTATTTCTAAATCTTGACTGGCGAATGAGGTTTATTCTGTCAAATCAGTTATATATTTATTATTTTGTCAAATAGTATTTTCAAATTTGAAGGAGTTTAATACGCTACAACAGCTGTTTGAATAATATATATTGGGAAATGAATTTTTGAAAAAGTTAGAATACGGTTAGCAGTTTTAAACATCACCGTACAGAGAAGCAATGTACAGAGAAGCAAAGCTTTTGAAACAAAATTGGAGATAAGCTGACTTAACACATACCCAAATACAAACAGACCATTAGTAAATTCAGGCAAGTCTGAGAATGACTGCAAAGACTAGCACAACAGAGCAAGGCTAAAGTGAGTGAGGAATTTTGTTGAAGAGAGACAATACTCAGAAAAAATAGTAAATGTAGAATCCAAAGAGACTGTTAACTAAAAATTTTGAAGATACTGAGGAATAATTTAAATAATTGGGTGATGTAGGTTTCATGCAAGTTAAGTAAGATAAGAGAAAAAAATTTTTATTTAAAAAACATGTATTTAATCTTACAGCAATATGTATTTTGCTTCTATTTACAGGCTCCAAACTAAAAGCGTTTTAACCGAAACCTCATTGCGTTCACCAGAAGCAGTACTTAAGGTGTATTCATGCCTGCAAATTTTGACTAGAAGCTTCAACTGTATTTTTAGCGATTTATTTTTAATTGCAGTAAATGACTTGCTTATAATACTTAATATCCCTTGTAATTTTCTGCTAACACGATTTCACAGGAAACTTACTCCACCAGTATTGCTTCTTTTTATTATCGTTTCTTCTGTCGGGTTTCTATATTTAACGATGACTAACATAAAATTTGGAGAAATTAACGAATTATCAAAACGAATTTTTGTTGCAATAAAAAAAAATCAAGTAAATTTGGATAGTGGAAGAAGGATTTTTATTGGAAAGTGNAAAAACATGCATTTAATCTTACAGCAATATGTATTTTGCTTCTATTTACAGGCTCCAAACTAAAAGCGTTTTAACCGAAACCTCATTGCGTTCACCAGAAGCAGTACTTAAGGTGTATTCATGCCTGCAAATTTTGACTAGAAGCTTCAACTGTATTTTTAGCGATTTATTTTTAATTGCAGTAAATGACTTGCTTATAATACTTAATATCCCTTGTAATTTTCTGCTAACACGATTTCACAGGAAACTTACTCCACCAGTATTGCTTCTTTTTATTATCGTTTCTTCTGTCGGGTTTCTATATTTAACGATGACTAACATAAAATTTGGAGAAATTAACGAATTATCAAAACGAATTTTTGTTGCAATAAAAAAAAATCAAGTAAATTTGGATAGTGGAAGAAGGATTTTTATTGGAAAGTGTATAAAGGCCGGGATGCCATTAAAGGTATATTTGGGTGTTTTTGGTTATTACAAAAAACCAAATGCAATAAGGATTATAGGTAAATTAGTGACTTATACTGTAAAATTTCTTGTTCTGACTAGAAAATTTTTGTAAATTTAATTTGTGACTCTATTTTCTTTACGAATTTGCCCTAGTGCTTGAAGAGAGTTTAACTATTTGTTTACTAATTTACATAAGTTTAAGTATATTCAATAAATTTATTATTCTTTCTCTCCTTTGTGGAAAGTTAAACGAAAATAGTTTACTTAGATCTTAGAAAAAGTAGTCTTTGTCATTTTCAAATACCATTCAGTTAAACGAGTTTCTGTTGGGTCGCTGTATGAGAGTGTTACTGCGTGTTTAATGAAATAAATCAAAACGCTCTTTGCCTCATGTTGCTTTATTTTAATGTGTTATAATTTGTTCTAGTTTAAGTAAGTTTGTGTATAATAGTAGTATGTATGGACTAATAGAGATAGTTTGCCTACTGGGCCCCAATTCTTCAACATACCTATGGGTATGACATAGACCCGGGGTATAAAACAAACCTAGCATACCCCAACTAAACCCTCCTGATTACTCCGAATTCAGGAAGGGGGAAGAGCCAATAACCCTTACCTGAATTCTGGGGTAAGCAAAGAAACCCCATGGTCGTGTGTATGAGGCGTGGATTTGACTGGGAGTAATCCACACCTCATGTATAACCATGAATGGATGATGTGTATGTGAGAAAGGTGGGGTGGCGGGATTTGTTTAATTTATGTTGAATTTGTCTAAATAATAAAATAAACTATTTCAATTAGGTGGGCAACTGTGTCAACCCTTTTTTGTAATGGCTACGCCAGTTGCTTACCTTTTTCAAAATCCAACCTCTGTTGTTGAAGATCGTTCCCTCTTCGCAGCTCTTTAGAAACTTCTTCCAGGACATCGCCTATTCGTGTTATCTGCTTTGTTTGCAATTGACACTGATGAACTTGCTCTTTTATTAGTTCTACCTGTTCTGATTGCAAATTTTCCGCTTCCTTTCGTTCGAACGATCGCCTATGCACTTTGTGCTTACTTCCACGCGAATATGTAGCATATGTTGTACTATTTGGAGTTTGGTGCTGTTGACCCAGTCCTTCATTAGAAACTAGTGCAACAACATTGGTTCCAGTGATGTCAGCTGTTTCATAAAAGTTATCACCAGTGTTGGATACATCATGGTCTTCTAGGCTCTCATCCCTGAACGGAAACTTCCTTTGACGATATACTCTTCTTTTCTCTTGTTCAAGCACGAAAATCGGAACGGTGTAACTTGCCATATTGTGGTGCTGTGGCGTTGACACGTTAAACGGCGTTGACACACAGTAGCACAAAAAACAATTTGTTATTTAGAGGAAGGATTACTGTACTCACCGATAACATCGCCTTTACTGGTACCCTTTCCCTGAGATTACAAATTCGTTCTAAAATAAGACAATAAACTTATTTCAAACTTACCCTGCTCTAGAGCAGGGGAACTTTTTGGAGTTTGTTTTGTCTTTCGCATCTATGGCTCCTCCCCTTAATTCTTTACAGAATTCACTTTTGCAAAACCTAGGTGTCTTAACCCCAAACAGACCTCAAAAACCCGGGTATGCTGGGTATGTTGAAAGGGTCTGTTTCTCCACCCCTTCATCTCATGCTGAATTAGGGTTTCAGAAACCCGGAGTGAGTTCCCCGCAACAAACCCCGGGTTTCTTCCCTAGGTATGTTAGTGAATTCCCTGCCAG
>NIPM01002185.1:0-11008 GCA_002738285.1 Holacanthella duospinosa | reverse complement strand
AAAAACCATCTATAAATTACAATACTATAATAAACAAGTAGTTACATCCGTTTTGATTAATCGAACTCAGGTTTATAGTATTTTTATTATTCTTATATAAAAAACTAACAAATGCTTTTATACAAATACTCCGGGTACTCTATTGAAACAGGAACAGATGAAGCCGGAAGAGGCTGCCTTGCCGGACCGGTAACCGCAGCAGCAGTTATATTACCTGATAATTACAGTAATGAGCTGTTAAATGATTCAAAACAAATCAGTGAAAAGAGAAGAGATATTTTGAGACCTGTTATTGAAAAAAATGCTCTTACATTCTCTGTTACTCATATTGAACCTATAATAATTGATGAAATCAATATCTTAAACGCTTCTATTCTGGCAATGCAAGAAAGTATAAAAAAACTTTCAATATTACCGGATTACATTATTGTAGATGGAAACCGATTTAAACCTATTCTTGATATCCCATATAGTTGCATCATTAAAGGAGACGGAAAATATTTAAGCATTGCTGCAGCCTCTATCCTGGCAAAGACATACCGCGATGAATATATGAATCAGATTGATAAAGAATTCCCTATGTATAACTGGAAAAAAAATAAAGGTTACCCTACTTTAGAACATAGGAAAGCTATCGAAAAATACGGTATTACTAAATACCATAGAAAATCTTTTAAATTATTATCAGAACAGCTAAAGCTAAAATTGTAAAACGATTCAATAAAAACCATTTTGATAAATCCTAAAAATACAATATCCTAAATAACAGAACAATATTAAATTCCTATTCTAAAATCATTTTAGATTCAAACAAGGCTGTAAAATGTTTTACTATTTTTTGTTTTACTTGTTCCATATCGACGAAAGATACCCCTAACTCAACGTTTAAAGATGTAACTGCTTTTCCTCGTATTCCACAAGGAATAATATTATCAAAATATCCTAAATCAGCATTGACATTTAATGCAAATCCATGCATAGTTACCCAGCGGGAAGCACGCACTCCCAAGGCACATATTTTTCTGGCAAACGGCGTTCCTAATCCTAACCATACTCCTGTCTCTCCCTCGCTCCTAGAGCCTTCTAAACCATATTCTGCCAAGGTAAGAATAATAACTTCTTCTAAAAAACGAAGATATTTGTGAATGTCCGTAAAAAAATTATCTAAATCTAATATAGGATAACCTACAATTTGTCCCGGACCGTGATAAGTAATATCTCCTCCTCTGTTTATTTTATAAAACGTTGCTCCTTTTAAAGCTAACTGCTCCTCATTTAAAAGAAGATTGCTTATATCACCGCTCTTACCTAAGGTATAAACATGAGGATGCTCTACATAAAGAAAATAATTTGGCGTTTCTAATCCTAATTCTTCTCTTCTATTTTTAATTTTTAAATCTAAAATTTCCTTAAACAGCTCTTCTTGATAATCCAAGATTTCCTTATAATCTTTTAATCCTAAATCCTGTACTATTATTTTTTTATTCATCTACCGGTTCCCATTACAATATTTCTAACTTAACAAATATACAAACTAAAAGCACTCCATAATTGAAATTCAAAATTGAAAAAGACTCCTTTTCTAAAATATCTTATAATGCATCAGCCCTTATGAATATTTTCTAAATTGTTTACGGAAGACTGCTATTACTACGAATCTCCACTACAAACCATTAACGATTTGCTATAATAATATACCTGCATCCTTTACCTAAAGCTGTTAAAGAAAGAAATACAGATAGACAAATTTAAATAACCAAAAAAGCCATTGATTCCTAAAATAAACACTTTTTCACTATATTTACTCCCTTTAAAACTAATTACAATTAGATGCAACTTTCAGAACAAGAGATTATCCGTAGAGAAAAATTGAACAAGTTGAGAGAACTTGGTATCAATCCATATCCAGCAAATTTATTTCCTGTAAATCACACTTCAGAACAGATAAAAAATAATTTTGAACAAGGAAAGAAAGTTATTATTGCAGGGCGATTAATGTCTACACGTATTCAGGGTAAAGCTTCCTTTGCTGAACTACAGGATAGTAAAGGTCGTATTCAGTTATATTTTAATCGCGACGAAATATGTACGAGAGAAGATAAAACAAAATATAACGAAGTTTTTAAAAAACTAATCGATTTAGGTGATTTTATTGGAGTTGAAGGAACATTATTCACCACTCAAGTTGGTGAAAAATCTATTCATGTTACTGATTTTACATTATTGAGTAAAACACTACGCCCTCTTCCACTACCGAAAACAGATGCAGAAGGAAATGTACATGATGGATTTACAGATCCTGAACTGCGATATCGTCAACGTTATGTTGATTTAATAGTTAACCATCAAGTTAAAGACATCTTTGTAAAACGCACTAAATTATTTAATGCCATGCGCAACTTTTTCAATGACAAGGGTTATTTTGAAGTTGAAACTCCGGTATTACAGCCTATTCCCGGTGGTGCAGCGGCACGTCCTTTTATTACACACCACAATTCTCTGGATATTCCTTTATATATGAGAATTGCTAATGAATTGTATCTTAAAAAATTAATTGTCGGAGGTTTTGATGGTGTTTATGAGTTTTCTAAAAACTTCCGAAACGAAGGAATGGATAGAACACATAATCCTGAATTTACAGCAATGGAAATATATGTAGCTTACAAAGATTACAACTGGATGATGGAATTTGCTGAAAACTTACTGGAACATTGTGCTATTGAAGTAAATGGAACAAATGAAGTCCTTTTTGGAAAACATAAAGTAAACTTTAAAGCACCTTATGCACGTATTACAATGACAGACGCAATTATCAAGTTCACAGGTCTTGATATTTCCGGAAAATCAGAAAAAGAATTGTTTGATGCTGCCGGATCTATGGGAATAACAGTAGATGAAACCATGGGTAAAGGGAAATTAATAGATATGATTTTCGGAGAAAAATGTGAAAGTAACTTCATCCAGCCTACATTTATAACAGATTACCCCAAAGAAATGAGTCCTTTATGTAAAGAGCACAGAAATGATTCCGATTTGACAGAACGTTTTGAATTAATGATTTGTGGTAAAGAAATAGCAAATGCATATTCTGAACTAAATGATCCTCTTGATCAAAAAGAGCGTTTTGAAGCACAATTACAACTTTCAGAAAGAGGAGATGATGAAGCAACCGGATTTATTGATTATGATTTCCTTCGCGCTTTAGAATATGGTATGCCTCCTACATCAGGAATGGGAATCGGGATGGATCGCTTAATCATGTTTTTAACTAATAATCAGTCTATACAAGAAGTTTTATTTTTTCCGCAAATGCGTCCTGAAAAAAAACAAATTCATATTGAATTAGAAGCTGAAGAAAAAACTATCATTGAAATTCTACAAAAAAACAATAATATCTTAGAATTAAGCCTTTTGAAAATAGAATCCAAGTTAAGTGGCAAAAAATGGGATAAAGCAATGAAAAATATGACACGACAAGGGCTTACAAAAGTTATAATAAATGGAGAAAATAAAATGGTAGAATTACAAGAATCATAAAACATTTAATTGTAATTATGGCTATTCTTAAATACCCGGTATTAATTCTGTTATTAAAATTTTTTAAAAACATATAGCTATGGACTTTCCGGATCATTAAAAAAGAGAATGAATATGATCAAAGGGTAGAATTCCTAATTGCCAAATCCTAAACAAATAANTTTTATTATTATCAATAGAACTCCGCTTAAAAAGCAGAAACAGCAGTGAAGAAAGGAATCCTTTCTTCACTGCTGTTTCTGCTTTAATATATATTATTCTTAATCCTACTATTCAAGGAAGCGGTGTCATCGTACACGGACAATTGCTTATACCCTGGAATAAATCTAATCCTAAAGTAATCATATGTGTACCCGAATTATAACCCATCAAAGCTCCCGTAGTAACCTGATATGAGTAAGCAAAATAGAAATCAGACTTCTTTAATCCTACCATAGGTCCTATCCCTAATGGGCGAAATAACTGATCATTTAAAAAACGATAAGATATTCCTGCCCAATAGTAATCTTCATATTCCAGAACTCTGAACTTTATATTAAGATCCGTACTTGAACGTCCATCACTCTCATAATACTGGATAAAAGCCGATGGCTCTATCTCGAAAGTACTCAACCTATCCTCTCTCCATACATAACCCGTATACAACTGATAATTTCTTATAGCCATAGGCTCAATACCTGTAAAAGCATCTATACTCTTATTTAAGACATTCGAGATATTTAAGTTTACATAAAATTGCTTTTCGCGGTACAACATACTTATATCAAAGTTATGATTCCTTACTACGCGATCTCCCAAAACCCCTGGATCTATGATATTTGGATCAAAGTCTTCTGTTGAAATCCTAAACTGATTATAATTATATGATAAACCGAATGATAAATATCTTGCCTCATAACTGTCTAAAATGATATGATGCGCAAACGAAAACCTGCCCCCTTGTTGTGTCGTTTTTCCATTTTTGTCATTATATAGAAACATCCCTAATCCTGAACGGTTTCCTAATCTAAAATCACCTGCTAATGATTGATTATCCGGGGCATCTTTTATTCCAACCCATTGGGTCAAACCATTTACTCTTATCTTAGCTTTATCCCCGATGCCTGCATAAGTCGCTGCCATACTAAATGGATTATCTGCAAGATATTGAAGATTTGATGGAAAGGCCAACTCTTGTGAATACACTCCGGATACAAAGCCTATTCCTATTACTAAACCAACGACCGTTTTTTTCATCATTCTACTTTTTCTAAACTAATCAAATATTTTACTACAAATATCCTAATCCTCTTTTTTTATTTTATCTGTAAATTGTAACATTCCCTAGAAATGTTCTATCGTCATCCTCTCCATTTAACTTCAGTGAATACCAGTAATCTCCTGATGGTAGAACTGTACCTTTGTATTTCCCATCCCATGTATCTCCTTTTCTTAATACTTTTATCTCTCTACCGGCACGATCAAAAATAACCGTTTTTACATCAGGAAAATTGTCTATATTTTTAGGTCCCCACGTATCATTATAACCATCATCATTTGGCGTAAAGAAATTAGGCAGATCTATATCAAAAAATTCCATCTCAATCTCTCCGGTAGTCTCACATCCTGCATTATCTACCACTCTAACAACATACTTGCCACTGTACTTCACAAAATATGTTTTACTACTGCCATTATCCACTTCATTAAAGTAATAGCGATACTGTCCATAACCCCCTTTTGCCTTGGCTACTATTTCATTTAATCCTCCTCGGGTAACTGTCAATTCTAATACGGACACTTCTTCAACCTTAAAGGACTCTGTGTCTCTTTTACAACCCCCTTTATGTGAAACTTTAACTGTATGCATACCCGGTGATACATTCGTATAAATATTAGACGATTGCGCTGCTCCCCCATCTAAAGAATAGGTAACTTCTTCTACAACCTCCGGATTTACATTTACCGTAATCTCATTAGCACTTTGATTATCTACACAGTCATAATTAACATCAACTAAAGGATTAATATCAACTGCAGCAGGCATATCTACTTCATGCTCCGTAATACAATTATTAGCATCTTTTACATAAATGGTATAAACAACTCCGCTTATTAATTTATCAAACAATACACGATTACGAACAAACTCTGAACCCGTATCACTGCTAATGCGAGTAGAATAAGGTGATGTTCCGTTTGTGATACCTATTTCTATTGAACCGGTACCATCGCCATAACAAAGTTCTATATTCATCTTTTTTATACTGATTTCAGATGCCAGTGTCTCGGTTACCTTTATATCTTTTAGCTCTAAAATACAGCCTATCTCATCTTTTATATAAACGGTATAAAGTCCTTCCGGTAAATTGTTAAATACAGGTGAATCCTGATATTCTGTAGGCTTCGTGGAAATAGCATATCTTAATTTTCCTGTTCCTCCACTTGCCGTTATAGTAATAATTCCTGTTGATTCACCTCCACAAACTATAGCAGTGGCTACAGCAGTACCTTCTACCGGCTGATTTGTTGTTTCAAAGTCCTTATCTATAATACATCCATTTGTATGTTTTGCCTTGATTATATGTTTACCTAAAACAACTCCGCTAAAAATATTGCTATCCTGATAACTGCCACCGTCTAATGCATAAGTAACTTCTTTAGGATCTATTTCAGGGTTAATCTCTACAGTTACAGTATTAGTAGGCACATTATCTTTACACTCCGGTAACTCCTTCAATTTTAACTGAAAATCTACCGGCGCAACTAACTCGATATAGACCTCAGATCTACACCCACTAGCATCTTTTACATAAACCGTATAACCTTTACCACCTTCCAGCTTTAGAAACTCAACTTTATCTTTAACAAAAGGACCGTTAATATCTAAACTGGTAGAATAAGGAGCCGTTCCTCCTTCTATAGCGACCTTTATACTTCCTTTTCCATCACCTTTACATAATTCCTGTGTTACCACATCTTCTTTTACTTTCAATTCTTCTGGTTGTTTAATCTCAACCTCTTTAGTTTTATAACATCCTGTTTCTTTATCTTGAACATTAATTTTATATTTACCAGCCTTTAGCTCCTTAAAAACATTTTCAGGACCATACTTATCATTATTAGGTGATATCGAATATTGATAACTACGTGAACCTCCTGAAACATTAACCGTAATTTTACCGTTTTCATCACCATTACAAGCTACAAATTCAGGAACATATTCTACTAAAAGTGGTTTAGGTGGATCAATAGTAACTGTGGCTGATCTTTTATTACAATCTTCACTAGTAACAATCACATAATATTCACCTTCTCCAAGACCACTAAAAATTTCAGTATCCTGCGGACCTGCTACTAATACGTCATCCTTTGTAAATAATTCATATTTATAATTTCCTAAACTACCTTTAGCTATAACTGTAATTTCTGCCTTTTTATCTCCATCGTCACAACCTGCAAAAGCACCTCGAGTATCTAACCTTACCACTAACTCAGAAGGTTTCTTGATATCTATATCTTTACTTATTTTAGGGTCACAATTATTAGTATCTTTTATATAATATCGATAAGATCCTTCTTCTTGTCCAAACGAATAAGGGTTAACAGGTAATTTCTCGAAATTTATACCATCTTCACTATATTCATAGGGTCCTGTCCCTCCCCTTACGACAATTTCCAGCTGTGCCTCATTTTTACAAGTCATTGGTTTTTTAACTTTTAGATCAAAAGAAAGAAAATCCAGCCTGCTAACCTCAACCGTATCAGTAACTGCTTTACAATTCAAATTGTCTTCTATCTCCACATAATATTTACCTACATCTAAATAAGTAAACATATTCAGGGATTGTGGTCCGGAGACTTTCCCCTTTTTATTATATAAAGTATAACTATGAGTTCCTGCCCCTCCGGTAGCAGTTACTGTAATAGTTGATGTCGCTCCGGGACAACCTAATTTCTCCGGATCTGCTTTTGCTGTTGCTGTAATAGGATCCGGCTTTTTCAAGAGCTTCCCTTGTTCTTGTTCACAACCCTGCTTATCTTTTACAGTCACTTTATATTCTCCGGAAGTCAAATCACTAAATACAAACTTATCTGAAAAATCCTTTATAATACTACCACCCTTTTCTAACTTATATTGATAATCACCGACCCAACCGCCTGTAGCTTTTACTGTAATTTCTCCGTTTTTATCTTCACATGTTACCTTTCTCGTTTCTTTTATTTCTAACGTCAATGAATCTTTAGGCTGTTCAATATCAAACGGCTCTTCTTTTAAACATTGAGGATGACCTTTTTCACTAACAGTAAGCTTATAAGAACCTGCTTCCAAATCAACTTGAACTGCAACTTCTCCTTGTTTATAAGTTCCTTTTTCCGGTGTCCCTCCTCCTCCAGTCAACTCTATATTCCAGTCAAAAGTATCTGTATAAACGGCACTCTGTACTGTAAAAGTAACTTTCCCGTCTTTTGCTCCAAAACACGCATTCTTTTCTTTCTTCAACTCTATAACGATATCATTCGGCTCTTTTACAATATATAACGGTATTTTAAAAATACACCGTGAAATTTTATGTCTAATTAAAATAGTATATTCTCCTACTGCTAATTGATATTCATTCGTAGGTTGCCATACATTTCCACCATTAGTATACTCAAATTTATCTGCAGATGCCGGAGAGTCCTCCCCGTTTATATAAACCTCTATTTTGATTTTCTCTAATTCCTCCCCAGCAGCACAACTTATAGCTTTCGTAACTATTACTTCGGCTTTATCGTAAACATCTAAAGCGCCTACCTCTATATCTTTTGTAAATTCACATCCTTTTTTATCCTGTATTTTTAGGGTGTATGTACCTCCTTTTCTATCGCTGATAATCCATCTTACCGGAGCAGTAGGATTTTCAATAGGATCCTTTGACGGAATAACCTCTCCCTTATTGTTTGTTAATTCAACTGTATACGGTCTATTACCTCCGCTTATACCTGATGTATAAAGAATAATCACCGCATCACCGGAACTACCATCTTCTGTACATGTAAATGGTTCTACGATAACTCTAGTATCATCCAGCGTAATAGGAGCAACATCTGCTACAGTAACATCTTCATCTGTCTTACACCCTGTCGCTGAAACAACACTAATAGTATGCTTGCCCTGTGCAAGACCTTTGAAGATATTTGATTCTCCAGGATCCCCCCCATCTATTCCGTACTTATAAGGTCCATTCTTATTATCATCGTCTAGGATAACCGTAATGGTTCCATCTGTAGCTCCGTTACAACTAACAGCCGTTAACTCTAAAGTAAACTTCGGTAGCTCCTCTTTTTCTAAAACAGCCTTTTCCTTTCTTTCACATTTAAATTCCGAACCTTCATCTATTATTACAGCCATATAAATTCCCGGTGCTAAACCGGAAAATACTGACCCAGGTTGCTCCGGCTTTACAATTTCTCCGTTTTCACTCTCTAATCTATATTTATATTTCATAGCTTCTGAACCTCCTGATCCGGTAACTGTTATAGTTCCATCATCTTTATCACAAGCCGGTTGTTTAAGAGTTAATGTTAACGATAAAGGTTTATTGATAGTAATCGTATCTTTACCTATACAACCATTAGCATCTCTTATTCCAATAATATGTACTCCTGAACTTAATTTTTTATACTTAAATGAATCCTTTTTAGGTTCAAAGGATCCGCCATCCAGATTATAACTAAAAGGACCTATTCCATCAGGATTTGTAACAATCCTTTTTACATTTATTATATATTCTCCTTCAAATGCTTCACATGAACCAGAATCAAGCTCTACTTCAACCTCCGGCTTAGGATCTTCTGTCATACTTATTGTACCACTCGCAATACAATTATGCTTATCTTTTACATAAACCATATAGTCCCCTACTACTTGACGAAAAACAGGCTCGTCTTGCCAATTCGTATCATTAGGTAAAGGTACTTCGGCTCCACTTCCCTGAATAAAATATTTATATTCACCTGCTCCTTTGCTTCCTTTTACTTTTATCTGTCCTTCTTTTTCGTTACAATTTGCATTTTTAATTACATTAGCTTCTATTTCTAACGGTTCTGAAGAAACCTCATAGATTTCAAAATCATCCGAAACCTGTGTACAACCGGAAACTCCTCCTACTTTCTCTGTAAACAAAATATAGTACGTACCCGGTTTTAATGGTCCCAGATCCTTTACCGCAACAGGACCTCTTTCCGGAGGAATAGGAGCATCCCCTCCTACAACAGGAACTAAAGGCTTATTACTTAATTTATCACGAACTTCATAGGCTACATTATCCATATCAGTTTGATAATTATCAAATGTAAAACTCACTGTCCCTTTATCCTTTTCACAGCTTATAGCATAGTTAATAGTAGACGTCAGATCTGATGCTGTAGGAATAGGCATAGGTGCTGTTTCATAATAATAACACTTTGTACTCTCATCATAAACAACAAAAGTATAAGTGACACCCGGTGTAAGACCTTCAAATGTTTTAGATAGACCATCTTCTGAATCTGCCTTTTCATATCCCACAGGATAGTCAGGCATACCCTTATAATACTCCGCAAAATGAAAAGGTCCCTTCCCTAATAACTCTCCATAAGCTGTAACTTCTGCTGTACCTAAAACAGTACAGTCATCCTCAGATCCTTCTACCTTTATTTCTAATTGATTAGGAGGTGAAGCAATCTCTATCTTATCTGACGTTTTTGAACAGCCTTTACTATCAACAATTTTTACCGTATAATACCCATATTCCAAAACCTCAAAAGTATGATCCCCTTGGGTATCTTCTTTATTACCTATTTCCTCCTTATTACTATCATATAAATAATAACTATATGGTTTTATACCCCCTTTAACATTCTTTATATGTATCTTCCCTTTATTTTTTCCCTCTCCTTCTTCTTCACATTTTATATCTTCTCCTTCAACATCAAAAGTAATAACAGGATTTTCTTTTATTACTACATCTTTAACAGCACTACATCCTTTAGCATCTGTAAGCGTTACTGTATATTTTCCTGCCGGTAATCCGATGAGCTGATCTCCATAATCTTTATTCTTATCATCTACAACCTTTATAGTATAAGGATGAGCTGTAACTTTCTTGTCATCAAGTATAATAATTCCATCTTTACTGCCGGCACAGGTTATAATCTCTGATGCCTTTACTGTAAACTCCGGATCTTTTGCCTCTGATACAATAACATCCTGAGTTGTTGCACTACAGCCTCCTTTATCTGTAATTTTAAAATAATAAGTGCCAAAATCTTCTTTTGAAATGGAAATATCTGCCGTTTCTCCTACCATCTCTACAGGACCACCTTTAGGCTTACCGTCTTTAAACATCTGATATTTTATAGGTGTCAGACCTCCTTTTACATTCAGTTTTATTTTTCCTTCCGGTGATGTACTACAGTCTATATCTTTATGTAATACTGCTGAAGCATTTATTTGTTCTCCTATCTC